>OMLM01010369.1:56012-71825 GCA_900302695.1 Helostoma temminkii | reverse complement strand
AAAATTATAAACTGTTTCTACTCTGTGTAGTCAGTCCTTCTCTTTTATCTTTACCTCCTCATAAACATATCTGCCCACGACTCAACAAACCTCTGCGTCTCTCTCTCTCTGCTCTGCTGCCCCTCTATCCTCTCACATGCTTCTCCAACTCTTTACCCAGCTCTGTATCTGGTTCTGCATCTGCTCTCTTTACCCTGTGTGTATCCACTCTTTCTTAAAAAGGAATTATATTTTCAAACTTATTCCTCCAGAGAAGTTATAACCTTAATTTCAGAAATTCTTTTGTAACAATGAAATGTTCCTGTACACCACCAAGGCTTAGCGATGTATGCTTCAGAAAACCATCAACTGGAGAACAAAAGGCAATCACTTGCACTTAGAGTAACTTTTTAAGGGCATTTTAGTCCTCATGATCAAAGGTCTGAGTATGTGGCAGAAATTCACTTGGTAGATGGTTGCCCATCAATTTAGAATCAGAGGTTGCAATCTGACTGCTTCTGACCATATGTTGGAAGTGTCCCTGGAAAAGGCACCTAATACTGCACTCTGAAAATTGGGGTGCATTTCATCAGGAAGGGCGTTCTACATGGACTGAAACAGTGTTTAGATAAGTGAGAGACAGTTTGCAAGATTTGTATCTTTTGTTCTCAAGTCACTCGGTTTGATCACATTTTGCATAAAAATTAGATGCAATATGGTTCATATGTGGAATAAAAAAACATCAATCCCGTTTTTGCCGAGTAATTATCAAACCCATGGCATAATCTCACTCTAAACCCCCCTGTCTTATTTATTTAATAGTTTATTCTTTATCAAATGTAAAGTGTCAGAGAATCTTGGGAGTTTTGTGTCACTTTCAATGTCTGTCCTAGAGTTTGGTAGCTTATCAGCAGGACTCTGACACAACTCACTGAATTCCTCTGAAAGTGTCCAGTTTGTGTGGAGCAGCTGGTGACGCCTGATAAACACTGTACAGTTTGTATAAATATAAAAAAACAAGTTGTAGCTTATAGACAGAGCCTTATCATTCTGAGGTGTTTATTGGGACAAGCAGAAATAAGAAGGGACGTCATATGACCCTCCTGAGTGTAGCTCCTGTACTACATACAGGTACATGTGTGATCAGGTTGAGAATACTGTCACTGGATGTGTTTAGGTGCACAGTTTAAAATGATCAGTTATAGTTTTAGCATGGCTAAATGTCTGGTACATGAATGTGTTGGCAGCAAGTTATTAATGCTAATTAGCTGATTTATTTTCCCCCCAAGCTTACCTTATTAATACTTTGGCTACTCAGTTAGTTTATAAATAATAATTAAGTTAATTACCTGGCCCACTGTTCATGTGCTTTTAATCTTTTCCAACCACTATTACTCTCACAACTGTTTGTTTTTCTGTTCTTGTTTAACTGCAGACGTGGCCAAAATTTTTGGTACCCTTCTGCTAAAGAAAGGAAAAACTCACAAAAAAATGTGAAACTGACAAAGGTAATAATGAATAAAAATTTACTGAAAATTAACTAATGAAAATAATACATTGCTTTTGAATTGTGGTTTAACAGAAGCATTTTAAAAAACAAACTAAAGAAACTGGCCTGGACAAAAAATGGTACGCCTAGAAAAGACAATTTGACCATGGTAAACTAAAGTGTGTCCCGTAATAAGTGCTGTTTGGTATCATGGTGTGTACCACACTGAACATGGACCACAATATATAGACATGTTTAAGGTAAAGGCTATAAGACTATCTCCAAGCAGCTTGATGTTCCTGTGACTACAGTTGCACATCCATCCATCCATTTCTGTATCGCTTAGTCCCCGTAGGGGTCGCAGGTGTGCTGGAGCCTATCCCAGCTCCATCGCACCACATATAGGCAAAGACAACCATTCACACTCTCACTCACACCTGCAGGCAATTTAAAGTTACTAGTTAACCTGACTGCATGTCTTTTGACTGTGGGAGGAAGCCGGAGTGCCCAGATAGAACCTGCGCAGAGACACAGGGAGAATACGCAAACTCCACAAAGAAAGACACTGGCTGACCCGGGAATCAAACCCAGGACCTTCTTGCTGTGAGGCAACAGTGCTAAAGACATACAATTGCACATATTACAATATTATTCAGAAGTTTAAGATCCACAGGACTGTAGCAAACCTTCTTGGACGTGGCTGCAAGAGGAAAATAGATGACAAATTGAAGAGGAAACATCTGTCGCTGTTTGAGCCAAAGTGGACTTAATGGAAGAAGACCAAAGAGAACACCACTGTTGAAAGCAAATCATAAAAAAGCAAGACTTTAATTGGCCAAAATCTGTATTGACAAGCCACAAAGCTTATAGGAGAATGTCCTTTGGACAGATGAGACAAAACTGGAACTTTTTGGCAAGTCACATCGGCATCACATCAAGCAAAAATGAAGTATACTAAGAAAAGAACATTGTCCCTTCTGTGAAACATGGAGGAGGCTTGGTTATGTTCTGGAGCTGCTTTGCTGCATCTGACACAAGGTTTCTCAAATCTGTGCAAGGTACAATGAAATCTCAAGACTATCGAGGCATTTTGGAACAAAATGTGCTGCCCTTTGTCAAAAAGCTTGGTCTCAGTCACAGGACATGGGTCCTCCAACAGAATAATGACCCAAAACACACAGCAAAAAAAAACTGAGAATGGCTAAGAGCAAAACATTGGACTATTCTGAAGTGGTCTTCTATGAGCCCTGATCTAAATCTTATTGAACATCTGTGGAAAGAGCTGAAACATGCAATCTGGAGAAGGCACCCTTCAAACCGGAGACAGCCCACTATTTGCTCACAAGGACTGGGCCAAAATATTTGTCAACAGGTGCAGAAGTCTCCCTGAAAGTTATAGAAATCGCTTTATTACAGCGATTGTCTGAAAAGGTTCTGCAACAAAATATATAGTTATGGGTACGATCATTTTTGTCCAGGCCAGTTTCATTACTTTGTTTTTTAAAATGCTTCTGTTGAACCACAATTCAAAAGCATTAGTTAATATAATAGCTTTAGGCTGTCAATTCATTTTTTTAACGTTCTCTTCTTTTTAGGCAAGCGAGCTAGTTTGAACATTCCTGTGAAGATCGTGGTGTCATGACAGGGAGTTTCAAACTCATGTTAAATAAAAAAAATTCTCATTCTCATCTATATGCATTTTTTTTATATCTAATGGTTGCCTTTGAGGAAGTATTGGAAAAGTTTAAAATAATAAATTATGTTTGCTCTTTCCTTGACACGTGATTTAAATAAAGCTTTCATTGCATTGAAATTACATTTAATGGTGGGGTGAAGTGTGTGGGTGTGAATTGCATGGTAGTTGACTCAGTGTATGACTGTGCTGTATATTAGCACATCCTTGACTCTTTTGAGTGTGTATATTCTAAGGGATCTTAAGTAAGTAAATGCATAAACTATTTAAGTTTGTGCTTTAGTGGCACATTTGATGTGTTTTAAATTTAACAACTTCATTTGCAGTCATTTATTTTTTAGAAAGGCTGATATGAAGTGAAGCTTATGTGAAATTCCTTAATTCCTGATTTGTTAACCCTACCTTGTAGATATCTTATTTAGTTATTTATTTCCATTCAAGGAAACTTTAAAAAGAGTTTTGAACAGTTTTTGCATTAGAATGTGTCTGAAGTCTCTCTCTCTCTCTCTGCCTGGTGTTTATCTACGTAGCCCAGTTGTTAAGTTTTTCCTGGTGGAAGTGGAAAGAAGGAAGTTGTAGATGTGTATCCAGACATTTTCATTATTAAGGACTTTGCCTGCAGCCAGAGGTATTGGAAACAGCAAGAAAAATACTGTATGTATGGCTCACTATGGAATCATAATTCATTCAGGATGAAGGACACATTTTTTCACTCCATCTCCCTCCCCACCTCACATACAACTCTTTGTGTGCATGTGTGTGTTCTGCAACTGTAAAGGAAGATAGCGTACAGTGGTGGAAACACAGAGGCAGTGTGTACCTAAAGCCTACACAGCCACACACAGGCACTGTACAGTGTACACTGAAATCAGATTCACACACACACACACACACACATCCATCTTACATCCAGACACTAACACACACAAAAATACACATACATGCCCCAAATGTAAACACACATACACCAAATTGTAATCAGATGGAAGCTGTCAGCACTGGAGCAGAAGGCAATATGCTTTGTTGGGGAGAGTATCCCTCATGGGAAAACGTGTTAAGGATGGACTCGCTGCAGATGTGTTCGACATTTTTCATCCCACTCAATCTACTGTTGGTGATAGAGGGACATGAAGAAGATGCCTGAGGGGGTCCCAGATTTGTCTGGGATAACTTTGTGCTTCTGTTTTGTGATTAAAGGCCCCTGAGAGGCCATTAACAGCAGACACAACAATGGCTAGAGACAGAAACTCAAAGGGTTAAACCAAGCGTTAGCAGCTTGGTTCAAGTTTATGTTAGCATTTTGATTAATTTGCTGACAGGTTAATTATTCATCTAATTAATGAAGTGATAGCATGTTTTTTTTCAAATCACATTTTGGTTTAATTAGCACCAAATTAATCTGGGCTAATTAACTGGTGTAATAGCCAGCAGTCCCTTCAAACTTTCTCTTCTGTTCTTTTGGTTTCCAGTCTGTTTTATTGCTCCTTCACTTATGGTGCTCTTGATAAATGAATTCATTATGGGGCTATAATTAATAATAGCATCATGATGGGTTTTAAGCATGAGGGCAATATTTTACTCAGTATATCTTAAATGCTATGTGCTTCTGCGAGATAGGGAAAACTTTTTGAAGGCTGCGATGAGAAAAATTATGTGCAAACAAAATGGATTTTATCAAAGGATTAATTTGTGTGTGGATGTGCGTGTGTATATGTATTTAGGATGTACAGATTGAAAAGGAGAAGGCAGCCTACAACATCTCTGGTGGATGCACTGCTTTGGTGGTCATCTACCTACTTGGGAAACTCTATGTTGGGAACGCTGGAGACAGCAGGTGAGATATACAGCTCATACACAAAATGAGTGTTCTCTTGCAATGAAACACATCTATTGTAAATGTATTATGTATGTTATTCCCAGAGCTATCATAATCCGGGACGGAGAAGTCATCCCCATGTCAGCAGAGTTCACACCAGAGTCAGAGAGGCAGCGGCTACAGTTCCTGGTAAGAAGAACCTTTTCTCAGCTCCTTTCTAGCAAGCAGCTGTCAGATATTAGCAGACCTGACCTTCTCTCCCATTGAGACACTGACTATGCTTAGTTCGGTCTCTATTACACTGCCTGCTCTCTTTTCCAGCTTAATAGACTATGGAATTGTGTTTTATATTCCCTGGGCATTTCAATCTCCTCCTTTTTTTGTTTCTTTCCTTCAAATTATAGGCCTACATGCAGCCCCACTTATTAGGGAATGAGTTTACACATCTGGAGTTCCCGAGGAGAGTGCAGAGGAAGGAAGTGGGGAAGAGGATGCTGTACCGTGACTTCACCATGTCAGGATGGTGGGTTGATTGGTTAATTGATTTAGAGACTAGTTTAATAATTGTATTAATATCTTAACAAAAATTTAATGCAAATGAGACACTGCAGTTATAAATATATTGAGTTCTATTAATTAAATTTATTTTTCCACTGTTCTATGTTTTCCTTTTATCCTCTTTACTCCTTGATTATGTGTGTCAGTGTCTCTCTGCCTTCCCATTCAATTATTAAAGACAAAACACATTTGTTAAAAATACTCTTCTGTGTATGTAGTTGGTTCCATTTATGAGCCCTCAGAGAGAAATGTATGTCAAACCAATCTCTGCTTTTTGGCCCCATACAATTATGCCTCACTGGAACATTGCTGGCATTATCTATGTTTGAGTGATTTCTTAAACTGTGTAAAATAGCCAGAAATGACAATCTCACATTCAGTGTATACCACAGTATAAAAAAAGACATTACAGACATTATCTGACATTACAGTTCAGATAGCCACAAATAAACTGCATAAATGCATAAAGGCTGAAAAACAGAGGAAGAACAAAAAGACAGAGGAGAGCACTTGTGTAAAAGTACTTGCAGATAGAGAAGCTTTATCAGTGTTATACTGGATTCACTAATGTAATTGAGACAATCATTATATCATATCTTAAAACAGGAGTGGGGAACCCATGCTCTTCTGGGACTGCAGCCCTTCTTGCTTTCCAGCTATGTTTCCTCTACCCTCTGCTACTACCTAGATCAGGTGTATTCGGTCAATCAGCAGCTAGATAATATCATCCCAGATGAGGGTAGATTAAGGAGAGACAAAATGAAGCAGTATCGTGCAATTTGTGTTTTATTATGAATCATCATATATCAATCAATCATATAGACATGCAGTGTCAGTAGTAGAGACAGAGAGAGAAAGGAGGAGAGAGTGGGCTCAGGACCAAGCAGGTGACTGAGGAGAGATGAACAGGACGTTTTCTGACAGTACCTCTGTGCGGTTTTGTTTTATGGCGCCGCTCGGTTCAGCAGATGTAGGTCAGTCAGTGGGTGTTTCCTTATTGGGCCCAGAACTCTCGTCTGCCTGCTTACTGTCTCAGCAGTGCAGACGGCCTGTGATGTATTTTTAATCAGGTTCTACCCATAACCTAGTTCTCCTTCAGTTTCACATGGCCTGTATGGGTCTTAAATTAGTGCCCTGTCAGCAAGCGTGACTGATTGCTTTGATGTGCGTGAGTGTGACTTAAATGTGCCATTCTCTATAGGTGCAGTTTAGATTTTCTATAGGTACTGAAGATAGTATTTTTGTCTCTGCAGCTCTGTGTCTGTGCACATTCTTGTGTCTGTATATTTAGCCACATGCTGCGTTTGTGGGCGTACACTAACATCTAGTTGCCTCAAAGGCACATATAATCAAGGCCATGCTCTAATGAAGCTGTACAGGTCTGCAGGCCACCTGTCTCTGACTCCCTCTCTTGCACTCTTTTCCTCCCCTCCTTCAGCTATTTGGTGTTGCAAACTGTAATGTAATTTTTGCCATTGCCCAGGATGGAGTGTGGTTGTGCTTGCAAGATGTCTTGGAGTGAAAGATGTTGAGCCGTAGGCCGTATTTGACATGATCCAAACACCACAGCCACACAGCCAACTAGTTGGAGAGAAGGTGAGGGAGAGGGTGGGTGTCTGGAGAGGACAGCGGGTAAAAGAACAGATCAGAAGAAAATTGCTTAAAATGTAGAGGTTTGTTGGTAGATTGAAGTAAGCATCAAAGATTGAATGAAAAAGCAGGAAAGGCCTGGGAAGAAAAGGTTGCTAAAGTGCAAAGAAAGAAATGAAAAACGATCATTGTGTGTGTAGGCTAGGAAGGCTTGATTAATTACGATGAACAGCTATCAAGCTGTGTGTGTTTATTGCACAAACTGCATTGTCTATGTTCCACCTGACAATGAATAAAATAGGAGTGAGACTCAGGCACGCCTTCATCACTGTCATACATTTTCACTCCCTCTCTGCTTCTCCCTCTCTTGCTCTCTCCCTCCTTTCGTTTTCCATTATACCAGTATGACTGATGCAGAGAGTCATTGGGTCACTGCCATTAACTCTAGCTTTGCTTGGATCCTGAAAGCAGGACTCAATCTATAAAAAAGCCCATCAAGGTTGGCCAAAAGGTTTATTAAGTTTGTCTTGACTCGTTCAGTGCTGACACATGCCTAACAGAATCCTCAAAGTCTGTCCACAGATGTGTGTGTGTGTGTGTGTCTGTGAGTAGAGATGTTTATGATGTGTGTGTGTCAATCAGGATGCTGAGCACACACTGCTCTCTGTCACCCCTCTTTGCAACAAATGGAGATCACATCACTCCTCTCCTCTCCTGTCCCTCTCCGTCACCTGCAGAGAGGATGATACAACCCCCCCATCCTTCCTCGCAACCCTCTCCTCCCACTCCCTCCGTCCCTCTCTGCCTCTCTCTCAATTAGTCACACAGTGCAACATATCTGGCGACCAAAGAGCACTTGACTGTGAGTAAGTGCTCAGTGTTGTGGTCAAACAGATCAGGCCTTAAGGTGTTTTTCCACACCATCTTGCCAATTATTGGACTTCGTGTCCCACAGCAGGGAGGTCATATTCTAACAGGATTAATGTTTATCTCTCTCATTCTGTCACACACTTGTTATCTCAAGTCTGATGGGATGGATTCAGTGTAAACACACATATTTAGAGGTACAGTGTCCCGGAAGACGGGCTCTGGGGATTTCATCCAGGACACCACTGAAATAATAAGTGTGTGTATTATTTATTTTTTTATTGGATCCTTCTTGAAGGTGAAACTCAAATGAAAGAAGTAATGGCAGCTCATGATCAAACTGCTGTTAGAGGGTTCTCCACACCATGAACACTGCAGACATTAGTGAGGAAAGTCTCTCCACCAATTGTTATTTCATGCTATAGTTCTCTGCTCAGATGGGTCTCAGGCTGCAGACTGTATTTGTGTTTGTGGGTTGCTTTCGCTGTGATAGCCCTTGCTCTGCACACTGTCAAAAAGTGCTGAGTGCAGCAGTTTAGTGCTCGCCTAAGGTGGAAACATATGGTCTCTCTGAGTGAAACCAGCACCGTAATGTAAAAGCCATCCTGGTCCCTGCTAATCTGCTTCCCAGCAGCTGAAATACATCGGATAAGGTGTGTAGAGCAGGTCTGGGTCACATGATATTTGCAAAAATAACAGTTTATGTTTGCTTCGAGTAACTTTTAAGCTGATTTATTTTTACTATCACAAGAATTCTTAACTCACCATTTTACGGCATTTATCAACAAAGAATATGTGATCCAGGTCGAGTCGGTTTTTCATATTTATAGCACCTGGTATGAGTTGAGAATAGAAAATGTTATGTTAGCAACTCTTCTGTAAATTGGCTCAAATTTGTAATAATTCTGGTGCTATTCAAGTAGAGCTGTTCATGGGTGAAAAAGAATATACTTGCTAAGAATTCAGGGTTACTTCAGTACAAGTTTCTGAGATGTAAAGGTGAAAAGTACATCTTAAGCCCTGGTATAAACACTATGCCAGGGCAATATCATATTTTTCCCCCTTATATTGCAGCTCTGTCTGGTCTCGGTCTGAAGATGGTAAATAATTCATTAATTGGAGAAGTTTAAACACTGCTCTGAGAGCAAGGGAATGTGAATGTGGATACTCTTGCATCATTCAGCAATTTTACATCAAGGCCTTCAGACACATTCTTGCACATACAGTACACACACACACACACACACACACACACACACACATACAGCTGTTTCAGACAGTCACAGAAAACCAACTGTGAACTCAGAGCATCTTGTACATTCATACATAGAGTCTTTCACATGCCAGGTGATGTATTTCTCAGGGCACCTGTTTATGGCCACCTGCCATAAACTAAACGTCCATTAAAGTGTCCTCTCTTCTCTGCACAGGGCATATAAAACCATCGAGGACGATGACCTAAAGTTTCCCCTGATCTATGGCGAAGGGAAGAAGGTAAGAAGTGCTTGGCTGCCTCTTGCTAACAGAGTTACTCCCGTGGCCTTGTGGGCCTCAGCTGTAATCAAAGCTTGCGAGAGCACCATTAGTCAGTCCCCTTTATTTTTCCACAAGATTTCACATGCTGCACCAGCACAGGCCTCTGATTTAAAAAAAAAAAAAAAATACAAAATATAATGAAGCAAAGATGAAAAGGTTTAAAAAGTGACATTCTTTGTGCATACACTGGCTTGCAAGGGAATCTTGTCAGTGTTTTGACACAACACAAAAGAAAAGGTTAAAAGCTCAGCACTGTTTGTCACAATTTCCTATTCGTCAGTGATGCAGCACAGTACATGTGGTGGTGTGTAACATCTTGTCCTTGTTGCGTTGAAAAGGTCAGAGGAGAAACATGATAGATCTGAGTATGTTCTCATTGTGGTATTCTCCAGGTTTTAATACAGACAGACTGTGGATTTATGTTTGACTGGTGACCGGAGAAGATGTCAGTTCATAGTGCATTCTACTTGCAACCATATTCACGTTTACTCCTGCACATTTAGCCATGCCCACGTTGTGTCCTCTCCCTTTGAAGTGAGTCGCAGAGATGGATGGCTAGATAGAGGGAGGGGGTTTTGTGTAAGGGAGAGGAACGCCAGAGCACTTCAAAGCCCAGCACGCAGCCTGCTGGGCCCCAGTACTCCACAATTAATCCCAGGATGTTTCCCCTTCTCTGCCGGAGGAGCTTTGCCACCGCTTTCCCTTCTCTCCACCTCTTTGTCTCCTTCTCTCTCTGTCTCTGTGCTGCATACTGATCCAAGTTCATTCCTACCAGGCCTTACTCTCACTTTTACTCCTCTCCCTATCCTTCTGCACCACCCTTTCTCATGCACTTACAGTAGATTCAATTAGCCCAGTTCCCCAGACCAGTGCCAGCAGCCATTTTTAGAGGCAGCGGTGGCAAACTGTGCAGACTATAGGAATCAAAAGGACTTTTGTACTTTTGTCCTGTAAATGAATGTAACAGCATCTGGGGCTTGGGGAGCGATCATTAAGCATTAAAATTAGAATATGATGTCTATTTATGTGCCTAAATGCTGCCATCTATCCAGATGAAGATGCCCTCTGGAAATAGTCTGTATTGCCTGTATGTAGGATGAATGCAAGTAACACACCCAATGTTCATATTATTCTAAAACTTTAGCCATGAAAGTTAAAGAGGAGTATGTACAGTATGATCATGGTCCAAAATAACTCACTCCCTCTCTCTCTCTCCCCCTCTCCCTCAGTTCATTAGAGCAGATATTTTCAGATCTAACACCTACACAGTTGTCAAAATGTTTTAAAAACCACTTATCACTCCCTTCTGATAAATCCAGTTTATTAAACCTTCTCATTTGTGTAGTTTTGGCCAGTTTCAGCTTTACTTGTCATATTGTAATTATGTTCAGCTGCAGTGACTTACAGGCTCACCTCCAAACAAAATGGTTTAATAATTATGTCTGTTGGCTCGTTTGACTGCTCATGTTTCTGGAATTTGTTGTAGTAATGAGGCAATGTTCCCAAATTACTTTTAGTGCAATGTTATCATAAGCAATAGAAATGTTGACTAAAGCTACAAAAATAAGACTTGATTTATAATAAACTCAAAATATTCGTTAAGACCTTCACCTCTTGTCCTTCTGTTCTATAAGTGCATATAAGTAACATTTTCTAAATGCACCACCCCTGATTTATTTTGAAAGAACTTCGAGAAATAAACAATTCTGTTGAACCTATAACACTCTGCATCTTTTGCAGGCTCGCGTGTTGGCAACCATCGGGGTCACCAGAGGTCTCGGTGACCACAATCTCAAAGTGCATGACTCCAACATCTATATTAAACCCTTTCTGTCCTGCTGCCCAGAGGTAGGCTTCCTTATTTCACTTTAGTTAAAAGCCTTTTTTTTTAGATTTACATCATTTAAAATAAACAAAAGAGTGTAAACTAAGGATGGAGGGTTTAGTGTTTCTGTCGTCAAATCTACATTTAAGCACCGCACTTATATAAATGGGGTCTTAAAGAAAATGCAACACAGATCAATAAAAAGCAGTGTGTTATCTGTGCTGAGTGTTTTATTGTGGATCTTTCCTTTTATTTTAACTCATAACCTCAGTTTCCTGATAGAAAAAGACTACAGAGACTACATCTAGCCATTAACAGTCCACACTGTGAACTGTGTAGTCATATTAGCATTCTTCACCGGCCATCGCTCTTAAATCTCTCCTTTCTGCCCCACTGTCTGCTGCACATGACTGCGGTAGTCACGAAGCCAGTGAAATCTCTTGATCTTTAATTCATTGCTCTGAGTTCAGTCAAAGTTCAACCTCGTTTTTAGATGTGAATTTCTTTTTGCCATTTTTTTTCTGGGATGCTTGTTGTAGCTGTTTTTTCATATAAAGGCTGATCACATTATCAGTATACAGTATGCAAGATATATTTGAGCATTAGTAGTCCCATTAGATGAAAATGAAGAAGCGGAATAACACCCTGCAAGGATTGTGAAAAGTCCTTTCTGCAAATATTCTGCAAGTTCAGAATTATTCAGAGCTCTAAAAGAAAAAAATAAAAGGTCATTAGTTTGTAGTCATCATGAGATCAAAAGTGGGTGTTAGGTCAGAAATCAAACGCTGGAATCATGACCCCTCTTACAGAGATATTTTGTTGCTGTTGAAATCTCTGTTTTGAAATAGCATTTAGGAACTGGCATCCCTCTCGTGGATTGATAACCTCTCTCTGAAGCTTAACACACAAATCACAAGGTTTACCACGGCAGAGGCTCATGATCCATGTGGAGGTCATTCTGATTCCCCTTACAACTACTTTCACAAGCACTGTCATGCTGTGCTGTTTTCACGGGGGCCTATGCGCAGTAAGGTGTTGTGCCTGCTGTGAATAGGCAACTCCCCCATGGTAGCAAAGCAATTACTTGAAGCAACGACACTAAGGCAGTTTTACTTTGCAGAGTCCAAGGCCAATGTGCACGATCGTGTGTGCTAATTCAAAGTATGCTTTTATTCAACCGGAGTAATTTCAGAAGTTGTGCTTCAGAAGAGTTGCCACAGTAACATAACACTTCAGTTAAGGATTTCTTTGAAAGGCCAAGGCCCTCAGCTCGTTTCAGAAAGATATGTGGCAGAACAATGGGGATTAAATGCCCACTTCACTTAAATTAAGACACATAATTTGCTCACTTACCTGTAGTGGTTTCTATCCATGCACATACTGTAGTTTTGGTCGAATTTTATTCTGCGATAACTAAATGTTTTTGGTTCCTAGAGAAGATAAATATAATTTAAATTTAAAACTTAAATTACCACAATGTCAATGCGAAATCATCTCATCTATGAACGAAGAACGTCCAAATGATTCCGAGACACCACTCATCTCTCAACCCTTGTTTCTTTATCCCCTTCTTTGTCAGGTTAAAGTTTACCCACTGGCGCAGTATGAGCATGGAACTGATGATGTTCTAGTGCTGGGAACTGACGGTCTGTGGGATGTCCTCTCCAACCAGGAAGTAGCTGAAGCGGTCACTTGTTTCCTGGCAAACTGCGACCCCGACGACCAGCACAGGCACGTTCACTCATCACATAGCTGCAGTTGCCACTCGGGGGCTGAACTCTTCAACTCTTTCTTATCTGCAGAAGACGAGCGTTGTTATCTTTTTGTTGTAATTATGCAAATGTGTGAATGTTTAGATAAGTAGTTTCTTTGATGTCAAGGCTACTGTCAATCTTCTTCTATGAGATTAGTCTCAAACATTCACCAGTGTTCAGGTTTTTCAGTCTGGGTGCAGGCAACTGTACTTAGTCAAATATTGTAACTAAATATTATCAGATTTAACAATACCCCCTAATCTTTTATTCCTTTTGGCAGGTACACTATGGCAGCTCAAGATCTTGTAATGAGAGCACGAGGGGTGCTGAAGGATCGAGGCTGGAGGATATCCAACGACAGATTAGGCTCCGGAGATGATATCTCGGTCTACATCATTCCCCTCGTGTACGGCAACAAGCAGAATTAGCCAACCGTCAGTGAAACTTGACCCTGCCTTGACCTCCCAGCTTCTTTCAGCAGTTCCTCCCATCCTCGTGCTCTTTTTAAAAGTGCTTTAGTGTGAATTTCCTCCATTGCTGAGGGATAGAAGATATTTGTAGTGACTTTTTTTTTCCTGGCTGCATTTCCTCTTTTTGTCTGAGTGTTTTTATACAACAACTGCTGAAGAAACGTAATCACAGAAAGTCAAACTACTGATTCTTCTTTCCAAAGTGTTGGAATTCTTTATCTCCCAGAGGAAGCCATCGAGAACCGTATCATGGAACAATGCAAAGGTTGAGAGCCCAGACTCTCATGAATGATATGGTAATATGCATCTCGGGATTTGCTGTTGCTGTTACTAACTAATGCACAATATTTATAAATGTGAAAATGTAAATACTTTGCGGATAAAACACATTTGGTAAGTGTGTTTGGTTGAATACCTGTACAGTGTAAAACCTGTTGACTGATGCCCGGTGTATATATGAATTATGCCTCCACTGTTCCTTGTAGGGTTTTAATATAGCCAGGTTCACTCATCTGCAATTGTTAGTTAAATAGAGAAAGCAATCTTCAGGTTTTTCCCTCAACCACACGTCGACTGATTCTCCTGATCCTGCAGTTACTCGCTATTAAGGAAAACTGCTTCCTTTCAAAATGAAGAATACACTACCACTTTCTGGTGTTAATTACATATGACACTGCTTACATCATCTCATCTCGCTACTGAGTCCTTTACAGTGAGTGACCATTGACATATTTCTATTACCACCTTCACCTTCAGCCATCTACCTCATGTTTTACTCATGTTTTTCCATTTAATATGTGGTTATTGTCCTCTTCAAGTGGCATTTACTTTGCTACATTGAGTGTCATCTGCTGCTACCTGTGCCATTATTCAATCTCATATTTGCTCCTGTATCTGCACGATTCCTTTTCTTTTTTTTTTTATCCTTCAGCAGAAAAGATTACAGTAACAGTTGGATATATCATCTCTCTTATGATGAACTCATTCTTATGAATAGCATGCACCTCTAACAATGGTAGTAATTGTAATTTTCAACATTTAAAAAGTATAAATAATACTATAATTGCAAACAGTAATAGTACTTATAGTCCCTATAATCAATGTTGTTCCATGATCCAATGCTTTCCAATCATTTAGCTCATTCAGTTGTAGTTCTTGGCATCTAGTGCACAAATATTACGTCTTAAGTGCTGTACGAGTGGCTGAAGCTGGTGATACATGGAACAGATCTTAATTTAAATGTAAAAATGTAAATAGTTTTTTTTTCCCAGTGGACTCTTCTATCCTTTTCTTTTATTGTAAGTGATGTACATCTAACTGAAATGAAAACATTTGCCATTTGTATTCTTTTGGAAACCTAAGAACAGTGTAAAAATGGTTTAAATAAACACTTCTATGGCTAAATATTTTTCTAAAACTTGACCAAAAACATGAGCTGACTGCACTGTGTTAAACTGCTACTTGGATGTGGTTACATTTGGTATATCTATACATTTGACTGTCAAATACAAAAAAATAAGCTTAAATCCTAAAAAAGACCATCACCACTCTGACAATCTGCGCCCCAAAGCAATATGTGGATGAAGGGTATCAATTCACAATGGCCTGACAGGAGAGTTCATGGTGAAGGAGGCTGCGAAAGGCGTAACTCGACACTGAAGCGCCCACACCCTGAAAGGATGCGCGAAAAAAGTGCAAGAGATGTTCGTCCTCATTTCAACTGGTCTTTCACTTAAATGCATTAAGTGTGGAACAATGAGGAATAATTTACTCACTTTCAAACGAAATCCGTGCATTAGCGCAGTTCTGCAGAAACGATAGGATATGAAATACTCCAAATGCCAGAGAGAACAAAGACGTAAATCAAATGCAGGATAACTTTCATAGTGCTTGACATGACAGAGGCATTATGGAAAAAGATACATTCCAAAGTCTCATGTGGTGAGTAGAAAAAGGAAACCTGATGGTTGTTTGACACTTAACAACTTTTCACTTCTCTTGGTTCATTTCCTTTGAAAGCCAATATCTGTGGGCATGTTTTGGAGGTAGCTACTAATAGCAAAGATTTTATTGCTTATTTATTAAAAAATTTACGAAACTATCCCAAATGCTTAACAGACCAAAGGATCCCATGGTTTGTCCTATTTACCAAAGGCATTTTACCATGCCACACTAGTAAAAGTCTGTGTGTGTGTATATGTATATATATATATATATATATATATATATGACATTA
>OMLM01010369.1:21479-37180 GCA_900302695.1 Helostoma temminkii | reverse complement strand
AACAATAATGAAAATATTCATTAATATATTCATTAGACAGTGCTATTAAAAAAGCAAAACAACAAAAAACTCAACCATATTACAAATCTTTGCACACAGGATCATCACAAGATCATCACGTGTCTTTTTTGTGTGTGTGTGTGTGTGTGTGTGTGTGTGTGTATGTACGTCTACATTCCCCAGACATATCTTGTTTTTCCAATTAGAAATCACAGTGAAAAGTCATGGATTAATACAATAAGTACACCTAACCATATAGTAGAAGTGCTCATTAATTTAACATAAATACACATGACCAGAGGCCATCTTTAGGGTTTTAAAGGGGTTTCAGGAATTCATGAACCAAAGCCTGAGTACCTTTACTGGAAAGGTTGGTGGCATTGCTGCTGAGAACAGTCAGGGCATAGTGCGGTGGCAGAGAGGCCTTGCAGATGGCTGTGATGAAGGCATCTCGGGGTGTCACCAGACCCAGACGACCACACAATGAGGCCATAGTCAGCTCTGCTTTCAGGATGTTCTCTGTTGCCGTCTCATCAGTGCTGAAACGCACAGAATAAAACCAAAATTAAAAGACATCTCAAACAACTGACTGCAAATGAGCCATAATATATTAGAGAGCCCATTTACCTGGCATCTAGAAGCAGAGACAGAGCAGCCAGCAGACCACACCAGCAGGCACTAACCATCTCTTCCCACACAAGGTGGGCTCCTTAGACAGAGACAGAAAGCTTCATGAGTTTATTCAGGAATTATTATTTCACTGCAGTTTAAACAGCACCACATAAGCAAAGATAAAATATATGCTCCCATTTTTAAGATCTTCGAAAGAAGATACAGAGACACAATTCAACCACCAGGGGTCATTGATACACCCAAAATTGTAATGAGGTTACAAACACAGTCGTTTTTAGCACAGGTACTCAGTCATTTTCCTTTTAAGAGCAGGTTGCATTTTTGATTTATTTACTTTGTCATTACTGTATGTCAGGTAACATACTTTCCCTGTGCATTAAATTTTATTAGTATATATCCTAAACAAGCATCTAAACATTTATTGCATTACGTTTGCTACTGCACTTGTACTGTCTCCTTGCCAAGTCTTACCAGGCTGTGGTTGCCATTCCTGGTCAGGGTGAGTCTCCCTGAACTCCGCAGCTGCTTCCTCCTCCATGGCCAGTTCTCTTTCGATCATAGAGGTGATGCCTCTCACTAGGTCCAGCAGGGCACTGAAGGCCACAGACATGGCATAGCCCTCTGGAATAGATGGGGGCTCCACTTTGTCCAGCATCTCAAGACTAGCAGATCAAAGAGAGAGACAGTGCAAAGTGAAGTGTTTGTATGCTTGACTTAAGGTGCAAAACACGTCCATTAACCCTCTGCTTCATCTAGCTTTTCCCATCACAAATTATTTTCTAAACTGGATTCTGTTGATTGTCTATAAATGAATTCTCTGTACTATGTGTGGTGAAGTTTAAACATGAAAGACAATGGATAAACGGAGACAGAAAGGTGACCTACTTAACTTTGTGTGGTGACTGGACTTACTAGGTGGCCTTGGCGCTTCCCTGGACACTAACAGTCATGAGGGGAATCCACGTTCCACGGTATTCAAATGCAGCCTGGGTAGTCAAGTTGCCACTGACCCCTCCTGTCCCTGGGCCACCTGGTACTGCACCCTGTGACCCCGAACCTGAGCCTACTAAACATCAAGTCAGAGAGATGTGAGATGGCCAAAGAGTGAATGAAACTAGTCAAAAAGACAGAGTGAAATTAAGCACAAAATTAAAAAAAATTACAAAAAATACAAATATAATTGATTTTAGATACAGAGATCCATGAAATTCCCATGACTAATTGTGTCGTACAGGTGCATTCAAACATCCAAATAATTATATCTATATTTATATGTAGGCTGAATATTCACTGAGTGACTAGTCAGAAATCCTGAACGTTAAAAAAGGGAAGGACTTAATACTGTATTAGTAAATTGTGATTGTTCTTCTAAAGTTGTGTAAAGCAGGAACTTGATGCAATTAATTTTAAAAATATGTCAACTGACCTGCAGGTGAGCTGATGGCAGCAGTATTGCCTGTGTTAGGGACAATGAACAGGGACTGGATGAAGGAACCCAGGGCATTCACAATGTCTCTAAAGACCTTGGTGGAGTGCTGCTTCATATCATATGACTGGCAGAATGACCTGGAAAAAAAACAACGCACATTTTAAGCAAAAAACCTTCCACATATCACAAAACTATACAGCAAAAATTGAATTTATAACATTTCAAACTAGTGTTTGGATCAGAGTTTTTTAAACTTTGAATAGACTTGTACTGTAATACTCAATCTATCATGTTCAGCTCCAAAACATGTTACATGTTAAACATCAGCATGTTAGCCAAATATCATCCTCGTATTATGGAGCTGTAACTTTCGCTTCCTAATGCCACGGAAATCTAAAAAGTATAAATGAAAAAGGAAAAAAGTGCTGTTGCTACATCGTCACCAAGGTGCTCAAGTGGCAAAATACCAGAAGTTTTAAAGCTTGTCATTCTGAACTAAAGAGATCAACAGATGGACTGAGTCACCAGTGATGCTATTCCTAGAATTGTGTTGGTTGCACGGTTAAAAATCATTTACACCATTTCAACTATATTGTAACTTGTTGACAGCAGAGACTGAATAAAGGTTAAATATTGATATGACTAATATAAAAATTGCTTATGTTATGTGATTGGGGGTAGATGCTTCAGCAATTGCAAAGACCTTTACAGCTAGGTCCAGAAGTTTTTGAATAATGACTTTTAATTTTTTTTTTTCCATTTCAAATTTTCAGATTTTCATCCAAGTATTAATAATTACGGTTAGATTTACATTTGCATCACTTTGTCCAAACCCTTTCGAGACTTTGGAAATGGAGGTACTCTGCTTAAAATGGTAATCCCCAAATGATAAATGCCACAGTTTTGTAAAATCTCTTAAAATAAAGCTGAAAGTCTGCACTTCGATCACATGTTGACTGTTTAATGTCAAATCCATTATGGTGGTGTATAAAGGCAAAATCATAAAAACAGTTGTTGTCCAAATACTTCTGGACTTCAAACTGTAGCTATCATAACCAGATATACTGAACTGAAATGGCTGTTAATATTAGAAGTAACTAATTAACTAAAATGTTTAGTTTTTTAAATAGACTAACATAATTTACCGTAATAAATGTGGCTGCACACACAGCCTATGAACTGATTCCACAGCTACTGCTCTCAGCCACTGTGGCTTCTCCCCATCAAGAAACTTCACCAGCAGAGATAAGAAGATTTCACATTCAGTCACCTGGAAAAAAACAAAAAACACACGGTTTAACTGCTAAACTGAGAGAAGCTGCCTTGTAACTCTAACACAATCCCTGAAGATTTCACAAAGCTACTCTCAGGCTCAGTCCGCCGATGGACATAAGCAAAAAGGCAAATTTCCATATTGACAAAATACCAGTAAATGAAAACAGATTCTGTGCCAAATTCCTCAGATGCTGTTAAGCTAATTAATTCAGCTTGAAGCAGAATTAAGACAAAACTACTACTACTACACTAATCCAAAAACTAATCAAACCAGACCAATTAGGTGTATCAGCTAGGTGCTTGGTCAACAGCTTTTCAGATCAGTCCCATACCAGTAAGGTGTAGAAGTGCTTGATAAGGACTGAGACTACACGCAGCAGCCTCATGCAAATGGGAAAGTAAGGTTTCTCCACAGGCGCTGGTGAGGCAGCGCTGCTGCTGCCCTGCCGGAACTTGATGTTGGGGGAGAAGAGCTTGATGACGAGAGGACACACTCGTTCTTTCAGAAGGAAACTGAATTCCTGGTGCTGGGTAGAAAAGGAGGGAGAGATCAGGTCAAGTATGGTAAAAAAAGAGACACACAGATAATAGTAGTTATAATTCCTGAGATTACTATATTTGGTAGTTTTTTATCTGATTGTCTCTTTTCTGCTGAGTCCAAAGCATGTAAGGCTGAATGTACCTCTAGAAATACATCAGGAAAATCGTTAAGAACAGATTCCAGCAGCTCAAGGCCAAATGTCCTCGTCATCTCTGTCATCCCCACCAGCCAGTAGGGGGCATCAGCATTTACCAGCTGGCACAAGTCCTGCACAGCACAATTGAAAACAATTGAGTTTTTATGCCACTGAAACAATGCAGTCACTGAGTTTTGTCTAGAAGAAAGACATCATCACAGGAATGACAATGTACTTTTAGACAAAACACCCTTGAATCACTTATTGCAAACAGTTTTAAATAGTAGACACAAAAGCAATGAAAAACATTTTTTTGAGATAAGTTTATTTGTCTCATCTTCACAAAGGAAGTGATGATGAGCCACGTCTCAAAACCAACTTGATCCCAGAGTGTTACCTGAACCTGAATGAAGGAGGATGCAACACTGTGAAGAAAGCTACCACCCCCTAGTGGGCATACCTGGAACAGCATGTAAGCATCTTTTGCACTGGGTCTCAATGTACTAACAGAACGCCTGTTGGTGTTTCCCTGGACAGGAGGAGGCTGTTCCACAATACCTGGAGGAGAATACAATGAATATTTTTGAAATATGAGAGACTCAGTAGAAGTACCACAATAAAACTAGACAATCAAAAGGATAAGTGATAGTAGAGGTTTCTTATTAAGCAGCATAAATGACGACTGCACTGAAGTGACTGTGCTCGTGACTTCCTATGAAATGCTGCCACATGTCCAGATATTGTGTTGATGAGAAAATGTTATGACTGATAGCAAAGATGACTGAACCAGCAAACACAAACAATACAAGCGCTATACTATTCAAACTTTCACCAAAATATGGATTCACCATTTCATTCAAATAACACCAGCACACTCGTACCTTTGAAGCGTTCATCCTCAGCCACCATCCTCTCAAACACCACAGTGACGACCTGCCTGACGGTGGCAGCCGCTGTGTTGTTGGTGATGTTGTCCTTGGTGAAGTGAAGACGAAAACACAGCACAATTGCCTGGGCAGAGACAAAATGTGATTATTATGCACCATATACAGACATAATAATAATCTCTATAACAAAGATAGCGCATCACTTAAAACATATATATATATATTTATGTAAGCATTTAGTCATAGAAGTACATACCTTAGAAAGTACTTCATCATGTACAACTGTATTGGTGGTGAGCAGGACCAGGACGGTCTGTAAAAGTTTCAGCTCCTCCAAACCGTTTTCCATCAGCTGCCACAACATATTGATGATGTTCCCCGCTGCTGCCTGTTATGTACAGACAAGCAGTTTACATTACACTATACACACATTGTAACTTAGCTTTAGGAGTCAGAGTCAGAGCCACTTGCTTGTGAGAACTTGGCCTGAGGTCGAACATACCTAAAATAAAGCATGCACGAAAACACGCAATTGGGGGACCAGCTGGTGCTGCCTGCTTAAGGGTCACATCATCAAAGAGTTCAATAACACCAAATGCAGCTGCCAGTTAACATTAAGTCACTTGGTGACAATAAGCATGTCCTTTCTTGGTTCAAGTTGTACAAAATAAAACTCCTGACAAATACCCACTGAGCAGATCTGATGTGTAATGACTTGCTGATTCAAAGAACTCACTTAAAAACAAATCGAAATGTAATTTACATAGTACATAGATTTGCAAATATCTGGTTTGTCACTGGGATAACAATTAGCAGTTATTTTCATTATAGATGAATGAGTCTAGAAAATTTGTCAATTTTGCCAATTTGTTTAGCTGCTTCTAATCAACAGCTCAGAACAACACCAAACAAATAAATAATAAGCAAATCATCACAGAAGCTGTCAGAAGCATTTTATGGTTTTTAACATTCATTCAGGATACTGCAGGAAACAACGCTGTATTTCAAGACACCTGGACGTATGCCTGTCATTCCCCAAGTAAACAAAATGACATTAACTGTCACCACATTCTCTCTTCTGAAATGGTTCCCTCCACTGATACTGTAAGAATCAATACTGAGGAGGCCTGGCTTTGTCTTTGTGACCAACTTAGGTAACCCTGCTGTTTGGAGCATCTGACCTGTCCAAGTGCTGCTAGAACAGAATGAGAAAAGAATTACAGTGTTCAGTGGATCAGAAAAACCTGTGTGCTGCATATGTGAGGTGTGTGTGTGTCCTATGTGTCTTAGATGTTTGTTAGGTGCAACAGTGTGACACTCAAAGACAAGAATACAAAACTCAGCCAGAAGAAGGCAAAAAACGAAAAAAAAAAGGAAAAGACAAATTCACCACTCTCTCAAGTAAGCTACAATATTATCATGGTATCTTTAAGAGGGAGGATATGCAACCATATAAACTTATGAATTACTGTTGAAACACTAATTCAGATGAAATTATACATTTCAATAATCCTTTTTAATGTACATATGATAACAATAGCTGGTTAGAGTATGTCAATGTGCGGCTTTCCCTCTTTGTACATAATTGTAAATGGAATATCATTCAGTTTTGATGAATGATTATCAGAAATAAACAATAAGAAGATGTCATACTGGCCTGTGAGAAATTCACCTTTTAAAACAACGTTTTAATATCCTACAGAAGAGTTCACCAATTTTTCATTACAAATAACAGATTAATTAGTAATAATATTATTAATTTGTTGCGATCAAAAATCATAATATTGACTGAAAATATAAAAAGGGCATTAAAGATTTTGTCAAAATCACATCAATTAGCAGGTTAAGTCACACTTGTTTTATGTAAGTATTTATTCCCATAGTGTAGAGCATGTAAACTCTCTTAAGGGAGAAGCTGTGAAACCTGTGCTAGCCTAATTAAAATGTTTGACATGAAAATGGTGCATGTATGGGATGTCTAGATAACCTTTAAATAATAGTCTGTTATGGTGAATTAATAAGGTAGTTGTGCAGCTGCTCCAGAGTATCTGCTGTTAAACAGTTCTGAACACTGACTAAAGTTGGCTTATTTCAAACGCTCAAACCTTTTTACTCATCACATAATCTTACATTTATAAAAATGATATCACATTTAAGACATTATTACAGTTGTCCGCTCCCAAGGATGGTTACTTTTCTACATCTGTTACTGGAACTGCACACTGCTATATATACTATATTGTAAAGTATATATACTATATTCTCTCTCTCTCTCTCTCTCTCTCTCTCTCTCTCTGATCTAGATTCCAATATTTGCCTGATGAGAGTATCAAGGCAAACAAGAAATAGAAAAATGTGTAGTAGTCCTGCATTAATACAATACAATACAACATCACAAATTTTTAATCTGAAGTTGAAATGGTTCAAAAACAAACACCCACTTTTACTGATGAATGAATTTCATCATGTCAACCACACAACCTATCTGACAGCTAAAAATGTAATCTTTATGTTTACTGACATTCTGTACAAATGTATTTTCTTAACAACTACATGGCACAAACTGTCTACAAGGACAGGAGTATTGACTTAGCACTTAAAAAAACAAAACAAACAAAAAAAACCTTGCCCCGTTCTATCGAGAACAATGACTCTGGGTGATGGATACTGATGAAGTAATGGCCTTTTATTGATTGCACTTGATAAAACAACTTCACAGAATGCTAAGATAATGATCTTCTGACTGACTGTAAAGACATATTATATTTCCCTAATTTTTGAGTGGCACATAAAAAACATTGACTGAGAACAGTTAACTGAATTAATAAAAAATAGTATGTGTTTTCAGTTTTATAATATGCAAATAATATGCTAATATAATCTTGATCTCTGAATATTTACTGTATGTAAAATTATTTGATTTAATGTAATTAATCTAATATAGACATTGAATCAACACCCATCTAAAAGAAAAATAATATCACTGTTCCAAAAAGAGGGTTTATTGTTGGACAGTTTTAGTTAGGTGTACCTAATGTCTACTGAATGTACAGTATACACCAGCATTTGTTCAGAGTCCTTACCTCAGATACCACCTCATGGGACATAAGTCTCTGGATGGCAGCCAGACACAGCTGAGTGATCTTTGGCTCTTTGGTGCCACAGCCCATCAGAAAAGGCTGCACAACCTCTGAGCTGTTCTCTTTCAGGGCTGCAGGAAGAGCACAGATAAGGCTAAATGTCAAAACATTTCATATTATCTTCACAGAAACATTTGCAGAACAACAGTATATTTAAGTACGCAATGCAAAGTGCAAAAATGCAAGTTTTTCTAAAACGTTATTAGGCTGCGGTGACACAAAGTAAATCTATTGTGGATACAAAAAAAGATGAACTCTACAACTTGCAGTGAACAGTATTTTACAGTTCACAGTTACAGAGAGGCAGCTGAAGGTAGACAGTCATCAGTAGAACTAGAAAAATGTCAACTATGTGTCAACTCTGCAAATGTTACAAAAAGCTGGACTTTCAAATACAAGCAATGACCAGCCATGTTTGAAAGTCAATTCAAAACATACAGCTAAGCAGCTACACTGAGGCAACCAAGGTACTTTACAAACAAAGATGAGGTACCATCACTGTAGTTTCCTTACTCATAGTAAACTGTGAGGACAAACATTACAAGACCTTTTGGAAGAATCAAAGAATAAAGCTGCAAATACAACAGATGTCATTATGTGTTTCTGTTGTACGATTGAATATATGAATACTTTTTTATACTGAATATACCAGAGTTAGTGCTTAAAACAGTGAACATTGAATTTAAATGCCTCAAACTGATTTTGTGGGACAATTTATCATTTAGAGTGAAGTGCATCCTCTGACAGTGGCAACTAGATATCTCGATTGTGGTTAACCACCAGCCCTACTCACTCTCCCACTCACCTGCCAGTATGTCTGTATTCCTGGCTGCAATTGTCTTAATCTTCACAATGCCAGACTCTGCGGCCTAGAGGGGGAAACAGAGAGGAGAGACATTCAGGCTGAAATGTGACATAACATGTATCAAAAGGTGATGATGGTTTATCAACCAACTGTGCCACCAGTGATACGAGACACATCATCTAGTAATGATAGGAGAAGCAGCGAAGACAGAAGGGGAGCTGGTGAATCTGCTAAAAATGGACTTAAACTTAAGAGGCATATGCTAGTGGAAACTGATTTCCCCAGAGAGAAATCTGACAGGGATGAGATGTTAAGAAATGGAAAGGGGGAAGAAGGAATCTCAAGAGGGAGATTGGGCAAGAGGAGGGAACAACAGACAGCTTAAATATAAGTAATTCTGTGCAAGAGAAAGTGAGTTTACCTGTCAGAAACATGGGCTATTATTATCTTTCAACAACGGAAACCACCAGTCTCCCTAACAAATCCTCCCCATCACTGCTCTCACAGGTTTTCTACCACTTCTCAAGTTTACACTTCCTTCACCTAATCGTCTTCTCATACTGAAAGAGTTGTCATACAGCAAATAACCTGTGTAAGATGTCAAATGTGCACCATGAGACAAACACTATGAAGCTGCAAACTGACAGATCATCATAATATCAATAATATTAGTCTTATTAAAAGGAAAAAAAATGTTTATTACAGCCTTAAATTACAACATCTGGTATATTACTGAGAATGCATTCTTCATGCAGCCACTTTATGGTGTGACTATACCCTGAGTATGCATGTGGAGTCACAACTCCATTCTCAAAACCCCGCAGTGTATAAATGCAATAATATAAGATTAGAACACTTTTGTTTTGTTTTTTTATCTCAAAGTTTTCCAACATGGAACACCTGTTTCACCATGGCAAAAAGCGGGATGTTAGATAAGTGGACAAACAAACAAGGCTGCAAGCCACTCGCAGAAACATTGCTGTTTCTGCGCTTAGGCTTAAAAAAAGTAATAGTAAAATAATAAGAAAGTCATACACTTTTCGACGTGACACCCGTGACAGTGTCGGTAGTCTATATTAGAGTGGCTGAAATATTTGGCCAACAACATGATTTATTTGAACGTGTCATTTGCACAACCACAAGGTGAGCTGCAGTGAAAGTCAACAATGCTAAATTTGTTGAACTTTCTGTCACCAAGCCACCACTGGTTAGTGGGTTGGGCTGTTAATACAAACTGTGAACAACCATATTACCATACAGGTCCTTAAAAAGTTAATCTTCAAAAAACGCTAGTCTCACTCTTGTCCTTTGTTCCTTAAACAGACTCATGGCCCTTTACAAAGGAATGAGGGGAACATAGTGAGCCCTTTTTTTTTTTTTTTTTACAACTGCATCCCTGCCGAATCTACTTTTCTGTTTACTAAACAACAGAAAATTAATTGCTGATAACTGAGGTGCAACAAATATCAAATTCATCAAAAGAATTCTGCAGCCTACAGCCTAAGGGCAGTAGGGAGGATGGCCTAATTTGCCAAAGTAGCTATGTATGTTTAAAACTAGAGACCATACTGATGGGACAACAAATCTGAAGGAGCATTGACAAGATTTGCTTGTATGAGGCAGGATATCTCACTTATCGTCACTGAAGTGGATTTTGAAAAGTAATCTTAAATAATCTCAATACACCTCTCTTTCAAACAGAGCTTTTCTTCTGCTAATGGAGAAACTAGAATCAATTCCCTTAAGAGGAGGACCAGGAAACCAATACATTCCTCTAGAATGTAGTGGTTAGAAGAAGTCTGTGAATTTCCTTTCAGCATCAACTGAATCCATGTGCTACATCTTGAAGCCAGTGACAATGAATCTCAAAATGTGAAAAAAGTTTAAAGTTGTTGTGCACAAAATCTTTTCAGTCTGCATCATGAAAATTCAAATTGGCCACCCACGGATTGTGGGCTAAAGATGACACATGTCAACACATTACTCCATCTACAGTACTTCCTCATAGAAAGTGCTGTTCAAGCTTTCTGTTGTTGTAAAGTGAAGACGTTAATCGGAAAACTGTCAGGATTATGAAGTCACTGCCACATGCATGGAGGTAACACTGGTCTGATGATGTTAATGAGCAGAACTTCCACCCTTGTCTATTATCTTATGAAAGATTTATTTTATGAGTCCTCCTGATCAGCCGCTTCAATGAGTTTTTGTCTATAAAAACTCAGTGAAGCATTAAGGCATTATGGTATCTTTAGCAGTACCATGCTGGCTAGTAAGGCCTCATAGCTGCCGTGTGTGTTCATAAAGTAATACTCATACAGTAGTATATAAGTCCCAATGCATCTTGTCTTGGGAAGCATTCATCATTATGTGTCCATATCGTTGTGTAATAAAGTATAAAATGTAAGCACTGCATGCTGGGTAAGCTACTTCGATTTTATTCTTACAGTTTGACTTCATTTTTCTTCATTTAGCTAATGACTGTAACCACACAACAACAATACACACTGGTGCCAATTTGGAGAAGTCCATCATACATTAACAAATTTAAAAAGGTGCTTTGTAAGAAAAACATATTTATATTAGTCAAACAAAGTTATTAAACATCACTGCTTTGAAAAATAGCAGTATGTGCACAATTTAAAAATTCCAAATCATCATACAAATCACTCCTGTATTAACAAATTAGACATTTTTTAGCTTAAAGCAAGCCTTGGTTACATTTCTGCATAATGGATTTTAGATTATTAAAGAAAAGGTGAGTTACACACAGTAAATGCAATTTTGACATTTCTATTATTTACGTAATCTGATCTCATCCAGTGATGATGCACAGCATATTAATCATTCAAGTATTTTCCATCTATTTTTTAAAAGAACAATTATATAATTGTAATTTATTAAGCTTAAATACTTTTGGATGACTGTGAGGGGACTGGTACAAAACATACACAATCCTAGACAAAGTTCATTTAAAAATCTCCCTCACGTATTAAGAGTACAAACAATGCCAAGCTTTAACAAGCGCTCAGTACTTTCAGTTCTTCTTCAAGGCCTTCTGTGTGGAGATCCTCAAAAACAGAACTGACCCTTGTGTTATTTGTTTGACAAGCAAAATTAGTAAAGCTTGTCCCAGATCATCTTCCTTAGAAATGCACTGCAGGAGTCTGTAAACTCAGCAGTTTTCTGGAACTCTCTTTGCATTTAATGCAAAAAGGCCTACTGAGTCAGAGCTTCAGTGAAATAGTGTCAGTTCATCTAATCCTCACTGATTGTTGCTTATTATTTTGTCACTGTGCAGCCTACACGACCTGTCTAGCAAATGAGCTGTGCTAAGTGAGCCATACAAAGGTTACCCATAATGCTTTCATTAATTCTGCAGGTTTTCCCAAGACAAGCTGTCACATTTCACTGCAAGCAACGTGCAACTGACAGCACCTGACTAATGCACACAGAGAGTGGAGGGCTACAAGCCTGATGTTTCCTTTCACAAAAGCAAAAGCAAGCAGAGTACAACAAACAGCAAACCCCTGGTGATTTTGCTGACTGCTCTTCGTTCAAAGAGAGGTTCTGATTGTGAAGCTATGATACAAAAAAACAAAACAAAACTGCCCACTGGCTGTGCAATGTCACTGTGGGAGATGGATTGGGAAATGGGGGAGGAACTGGAATGAAGATGGGTGAGGAAATGTGCACAGTGATAACTCATTCTTCTTTTCCAAGGATTTAGTTTTGATATTACATTTAATTTACTAAAAACTTAAATTAACTAAACTTCAATGTACCTAAGCAACAAATTTGTTTAAGACTGAAAACTAGAAACAGAGAGAGAAAAATAAAACTCTCCTGTTTGCTCTAACAATCATACAGATAATTTGAAGTCAAACAATGACCACCAGCACTCAGACTGTTGCACAACAATCCCTTTAAATTTCTCTATTATGCTTCAAATTGGAAAAGGTCGTTCCACCACAGTACTATCAACTATAGTAAAAGTGAACTCATGTTGTTTGGAACATCGAAGTGGCTTTGTGTAGTCCTGTCCTCCCTGAGGGAAAGATGATGTTGCTGACCAGGGGGGTGATACATCAATATTTGCAGAAGATGCTTCATAAAGCCTCTAGGCAAGAGCCAGCAATGAGCCTGAGATGTAAGACCACCTGTACACTTTTTACAGTCCTATGTAACTGCCTTATACTTAAGCATCTGCCACTCAAGTGAAGAACTGAACTAGTCTGCAACGAGAGAAACACAACAGTACTGAAAGTATTCTTTTCTAAATTTATGTTGCCTTTGTTCCAAGGTGAGACCTGAGGGAAAATGAACCTAAGTGGGCATAGCCTGATAAGTACTGCCCTGCTGAGCTAGCTAACAAATGTTCCATGATCACGTAAGCCCCACATAGAGTGAAGCATTTCATCTATGACCTGTGCAACCACTAGTATACTATATGCAAGTGAACGGCGTGCTGGCTATACCTGGGTATTACTGAGAATTAACATTTTAACAGAGGTTCTGATTGAGGTGTTTGAATTGTATAACTTTGGCTAACTGCACTGTGTGTGCATCTCATTATTAAGGAAATAATAGAATAGCACCTATATGTACAAACAAAAGAAATGCAACAGAGTCTAACCATAATTATCCAATAACGCAGGTCACAGGCTTCCATAATATGTTTTTCATCTGTTCATCTTTAAATTCAGGTTCAAATGAAATATAATAAATTCGCTCTGCCAATGACCTATACTGTTGACTGCTGTGAGCAGATCATTTGATAAAGAGAACTGTGTCATTTGCTGTGTCCTTCATGTGTGAGACTAACAACGCACATACAGTGTGAAAGGCCCTGGCATAAAACCTCCTTGTATTATTCGGGATTTCAAACTGAGCAATGATGTCACCAGACATGTCGCCACAACGCTGCTACACAACAAACGCAGTCAGCAAACACATGCAGTAAATCATAAATCAGTCTTGGTACTGGTGAGCTCCCAACTTGCTACATGAGATCCCATTCAGACATAGAGTATGTAGACCAAACAAAAGTCTAGGGTTAGGGTTGGTCTTATGATATATTAAAATATGCAAGCAAGACTGTCTCCCTGCACTTTGTTAATGTATGAATAAAGTTATTAGAATAAGAAATTTAAAGGCTGGGATAATTGACAGACACTGTTGTGCTACAGTGCTAAGCACTATGTTGGCACGGATGAACAATAACGTGATTGTACAGTACAATACACACCTTGAAATACAGGATTACAAACCTAAACACTTGTGTAACTTCCATTATACATTATTTAAATAAAGCAGAAAAGCATTCAAGGAGTTTGACCGGTTTCTATGGATCCCAGACAAACAATACACTATCTGTATCCTAATGTTTCACTTAAGTGTAAGTGGTTAACTATAACAACCAAATGCGTGTTGTTTGATTTGCACGCCTTGCAGGCAGGAAGGCCGAGCAGCTGACACAACTTTTTAATTTACCCCTTACTGTATAGGAATGACTCCAGAGCAGCGGCCCAGCGGTCGATGAGGAAATGCATTCAAACATACAAACATGTCACACATATACTGTCAATACTGTAACAACATATTCGTAAACGAGACAAGCGTCCGAACATCAAGATAATGGCTCAGTGAAGCTAACTAGCCAGCTAACCTCTTTGACTGGGGGGAATTTCTTCTTGCACTCCATGGACAGAGACCGCAGATCCGTCTGCATGTTCTCCAGCAATTTCTTCACCGCTTCGGGACTGCTGGTCGACATCTTTGACGGCGTCTTCGACAGAAATCTCAAGAAACTTCAAACGATAAAGTACACGGGAGCGCAGTCGCCTCCCCCCACCCATCCACAGTGGGAATATAATCCGCTACTACTTTATTCGCCTCCCTTGGAAAAGAAAATAAAAACGCCGCGGTCCATTGACACAGTCTCCCACTTCTCTGCTGTGAGCGCCTGTGCGCAGAAGAACAGCGATGACGCCGGCATATGTTCGCCTTCTTCACCGCCTGTTGACATTAGCGTCGAAAAGCAGCATCGCCCCCCTTGACTTGTGTCTGTTAAAGCTGTTTAATAGTCGAATATATTTGCCAAATTGAGCAGTCTCCCATCAGCGCCCGTCAGCTCCGCTTTCCTTCCCACAATGCTTCGGTGGACAGTGACACGTCATTAGGACTTCCGTAAACAGTGGCTGACTCCAGTGACCACAGCGACCCCTGCTGGAAGAAAGGCGCTGGACAACAAGCCACGTATTTGTACCTATGCAGTTTTACTTGACGACACGCAATATCTGATGACCAAGGAAGAGTACGCACGCCAGAGCAGGTAAATAACAAAGTACATTTACTCAAGTACTGTACTTAAGTATAGTTTTAAAGTACTGGAGTTACTTTCTTTTTGTGTTATTTTAGCTTTTACTCCACTACAAATCAATTCAATTCAAGTTTATTTATGTAGCGCCAATAGTTATCTCAAGGTACTTTACAATGTAAGGTTTAAGACCTTACAATACAACTAAATAATAAAGAAAAGCCAACAAATCCCTCTTGAGCAAGCACTAGGCAACAGTGGAGAGGAAAAACTCCAGGCTCAGGGTGGGCGGTCATCTGCCTTGACCGGTTGGGGTGTGTAGAAAGAAAGAGAGAAAAAGAACAACAGGTCACAAAACGATGGCAATAACAAAACACTTGGCAGATAACTTGGGCCAGCAACTGTAGACCGCGAGCACACAGCTACAAGGCCGAGGATACCTGCAGAAATAGAGAGAGAGAGGGAGGGAGAGAGAGAGAGAGAGAGAGAGAGAGAAGCACAACTACGAAAGAGAGCATCGGTTACTAGTTAATTTTTAA
>OMLM01010369.1:6336-20735 GCA_900302695.1 Helostoma temminkii | reverse complement strand
TAGGCTAAATGTGCAGTGGTACATTGGCATGTGATGTGATTTAGTTTGCAAAAGTTTTAGACAATCCAGGCAAAAGTCACTGCATATAATTTCTATCTATATAATCTGATAAAATCCAGATATGTAGCCCTGATCTTGTACAAGTGCCCTGAAAATATGACATAATTGTTTTAAATTATTTGTTATTAGGTTGTGTTTAATTGTGTCAAGACTAACATAAAGAAAACCTCGAGAAAGGTAGCACTATTCAATTATAGGTGAGCCTGTTTGGCTGCAACCCTTATTTTAATCATAACATTATATGCTAGGTTTTTGCTAACAGTATATCATTTTAGAAAATAGACTAGTAGAAGATGATGATGTGTTGTGTTTATGTATCTGTTTATGTGTTTATGTATCTGTTAATCCAGTCATAACTATGGTCATATTAGTCTGATAAAGAAGATTCTAATAATTGAAACGCAATGAGCGTAATGGGTACTTAACAGCTGTTGTTAACAGGGCCTCTGTACTTTTACTGCATCAAATTATGAATGCAGGACTTACAGTTAAATTTGGGACTTGCAGTTATAGTACATATTATACAGTATTTTTACATTCTAATGTTGCTGCAAGTACTTGGATAGCATATTTCCTTCACTGTTAAAACTATATACATATTAATCAAACTCTGACATAATCACCTAGGGCGACAAGCCAGCCTGAAATAATGTGCAATAAAGTAGGGCAGTCCTTATTCAGTATAGATATTGTTTGTGAGAATGGAAGATGATATGTGCAGATATGGTAAACAGATCACCCATTCCCCGAGGCTGCACAGTGACAACCTGAAGAAGCTCACGTAGTACCTGTGGAGGACAGCCTCTACTTTTCTATAACAGCAAGCAGACTGTTCCAGATTCCTAATTCTCTTAATAGGCTGATGTAGATATCTTTTTGTGTTAATCTTTTTTTTTCTTTATTATCTAAAAAAAACAACTTAAAAAAAATCAGTCTTTCAGTGGCTTTCAAAGGGAACGATGCACTCTCTTCATGAGGAGCTTTCCACCCACTGCTTTTTGTTCGTCAGACTGCTGGAGTGTTGTGTTGCTTAAGAAACAGCTCCTGTCCTCAGGGACACAGAGTACCCACTTCCACATCTTAAAATCTTTTGGAATTGTGATGAAAGTGAGTTGCAACAAGAACAGCACAGCTTTTCATATAGGTAAGGCAAACTTAATTTTAGGTTAGATGGCTGCCTTAAACTAAGCATTTTTAATTAGTGTGTGATGTTTTTAGGATTTAATAACATAAAGCTCATTTGGATAAGTTATATATATACCTTATAAATACTTGTATACGTTTTCTCCCACAGCCACTGACTTTATAGTACAGCACATTGAATCAAACTCTATGTACTACTCAACAGACTACAGGGCTGTAAAAAGTATCCTTTATTTATTATTTAAATGTTACACAAAGATAATTTTCTGGTAGAGTGCAGAATTCATGATTCCATCAAAAATGCCATGTCACCCAGGTCCTGATGCTGCAAAGCAGCCCCAGTCCATCACATTACCACCGCCATGTTTGATTGTTGATATGATGTTCTTTTTTATGAAATACTGTGTTAGTTTTACGCAAGATGTAACGGGATGCACACCTTCCAAAAAATTCAGTATTTGTGTCATTAGTCCATGGAATATTGGCGCAAAAGAACTGGGGATAATCAATATGTTTTTTGATCAGCAGTGGCTTACCCCTTGGAACTCTCCCATGGATGCTATATTACCTTTTCACATAGGGCCAGGCAGATTTGGACCAGTTTGAAGGTTTCCCTTAATAAATGAAATCAAACTGCATTTTGTATTTACTCTGGTTATCCTTGTGTAATATTTAGTAATATTAAAGTGTGACAACTATGCAAAGCGGGCAAATACTTATATACACTATGTAAAGTTGAAAAAGAAAAAGTGACATGTAAAATTTTAAGAATGTTTTTGTATGTTTAATAATATGATTAAAGTGCCTTTGGAATGTGTGACAACTGCCAAATAGTCAAATTAATGAGTTGGGAAAAATGCTATGTTGTACATGTTACACTTTAGTAGTTTAATACTCCAATTATTTAAACCTAAATAAGACAATATATTGTCTTACATAACATTTCTAGATTACCACTAAATGATGCAATTGAGATACAAATGTATTCAATAAAATTACTATTTGTGTATAAAATAATGAATGATCCATCACATAAAACATATTTCAGTAGAACTGTACGTTTCAAATGAATGTGTTTTTATTCAGTTATAAAAAATAATTTTAGCATACAAAAGTTACACATGTGGAACTGTTCCCTATCAGTTATCAATTATCATATAGTCATTGCAACATTATTACTAAAAAACACAGGCTAAATTTCATTATTATACAGCAAAAAGACAGGTGATAAGAGACCTTATGTTTTGGAATGAAAGCCCTTAGACATTACAGTTATTTCTGTTCATATTTCATATATCTCATTGTATTAGAGACAAGGCAAAACCAGCTGTTTTTAAATCAGTCAATAATCAGGATAAATGACAAAAAATGTTAAGTACCCACACACTTCTGCCAAGTTTGGTAAAAAAAAAAAGAAAGAAAGAAAGAAAATACACACATTGAATCAGGCAAAGCTTAATTGAGTTTAGTTGCAGTCAGTTCAGTAACATTTAAATTTAATTTTAAATATGAATTTAAAATCATATTTTTGCATAACTAAATGTCGATTATTAGTATGCTTCTGCAGGATGTCTTTAATCAGACAATTTTACACCCTGGGATGGTAACTAATATACAGTAAAAACAGAGCTGTCATCCTAACTGGGTTAAATACACAAGTGCCCTGTATACACTTTGGAAGTGCATTTAAACACAAATAGATTTTATTCAAGTGAGCTTTTATTTATCTGTGCCTTCGTGAGCAGCTGTTAGAATCATTAAAGTAACTGGAATGTCATGTCAGACTAATTGAACATTAGAGATGTCCATAACAGAGATAAAATGCTTCCTCAGAAAGCAGACACAATCAAATGTAAATTCCTAGCCACTGTGTAACAGCAATGACCATATTTTTTCAAATGTACATGTGACTCTGCCACGAGCAAATAAGATGGTAACCAATTCTCCAAAAAAGGACATAAATCTAAAAAAATGCTGATGCCATCATACTTTATGTTGAGGGCAGTGTACAAAGTAGAAAACTCCAGCAGCATACCAGCAGTTACAAGTCAAATGACTCTTAAAGTCTACAGCTGAGTGTGTTTCTCCACTTTGTTTAGTGAGGTATTGGAGACAGAGAGATGAGATTGGGCCAGACAGAAAGTCAAAGGTAGTGGTGACCTTTAACCCCTACAAGGATCTGAATCCAACCCATTGGTCTCTAGCAGTGAGACTCTTTTTCATCAACAGGGAAGTAGCCGTCCTTAGTAGGAGGTGATTTCTGATGGAGGCTGTCACCATCTGCTGCGAAGATGGCCGTCAGCTTCTCCTGTTCCTTCTTTGTCTTTGGTAACTCAATGGATGGAGTGGTCAGGATAACAAAGCGCTGCAAACAAAAGTGTATCAAATGCTTTGAAACTCGTTATATATTAGTAATATAATGTGTATGACTTTAATGTGATGGTAATTCCCTCATAAAGATTGTAAACAGTAGGATTATCTAAGGAATTGCTTGGGAATGCTTGTATTACAATTATTATCATTGTTTTATTTTTCTCTACTTGTTATCTCTGTTTACTTTTTTTTCGTAGAGCAAAGTTTCCATAGATTTTGCATGTGTGGGACTGTGTGTATCTCATCTTTAGGTCATCGGTGCTATTCCTCTTTCTCAGCTTCTTCTTTTCATCATTGTTACCTTTTCCTAACTTGTTCTTTGTATGATCGTTTTTACTTTCTCAGCTTTTTCATTTTTTTCATCGTTTTCTCTTTCTTCACTTTTTGTCTATCTTAACTTATTTTTGTTTAACAAAGTTTCCTTGGATTTTGCCTGTGTGAGATTGTGTGTATCTCATTTTTAGGTCATCAGTGCTACTACTCTGTCTCAGCTTCTTGTTTTCATCAATTTTTTCTCTTTCTCAGCTTCTTTTTATCATTGTTTACTCTTTCTCAACTTTATCTTCTTATCATCATTTTCTACTTCTCAACTCGTCTTTTTATCATCGTTTTCTTTTTCTTAACTTTCTGTCTATGTCAGCTTTTTCTTGGATGAACTTATCCTCTTTCTTAGCGTTTCCTCAGTTTTATGGACTTTTAGATGTGATCTTGAAATAACTTGGCCAGCAGTATGTAAGCAATCAGCGTCTCTTGCTTAACATCACAGCTCTCCCATGTAATTTCTTTAGAAATTACTTTATCTAGTTATTATAAACATTAATTAATGGTTATTATCTACATTTGCTATTTTTTTTTACGTCTATTACATCTGATACACAAAATATTTGAGCAGCTAGTGTACAGTGGTTCATCAGTGATTTGAGGTTGATGAAAGTAAACCAAAATGCTTTTGAAACAGAGCTGTGGGGAGATACTGAGCTGGGTGACGATTCTATGTGTGAGAAACCCCTTTCATATACACATAACATACCAGTTCTTTTGTCTAGTGTGTCTCATATGTGCTTTGCTATCTGGTCTTGTTTCCTTCTAATTAAAGGTCAAAAGCAGCTAAAAAGGTGAAGCATACCTCTCGTATGGTTCCAGGGGTGTAGTACAGCTTCACTGCCACCCAGGCAGGGATACACAACATGGAGGACAGAGCAAGGATCCAGCCTATCCCGTTGCCCCACCATGGGTATACATACTGATTGTTGTACTTCAGAGGAGAGTATTTAATCAAGGCGAAGGCAAATGTTCCCTGACAACAGAAACAATGATAGGAAATGAAGAATATTTCATTATTTATTTCAATCAATCAATGTATATAGAAAAGAGCATCATTGGTCATTTGCTAGTCAAAATGTATTTTTAGTGTTGACCACCAGAGGCTGCTCTCCTTCTATGGAAGCAGTAAAATGTTCAATGAGAATAAGTGTGTAACTCACAAAGCAAATTGAAGGGGTGAGGAAAAGCCAGCAGTATTTGATGATAGGACTGGGACGATAGCCAATCATGTCTTCAATGTTGTCATAGAAACGGTCGGCACCTGTAATCAGGGAGAGATGAGTGCAGTGCGTCAATTTGTGACAATCTTCTGTGTCAACATTCATTCTGAACAGCAGCGATCAAGAGAAAAAAACATTTATACTCAGCTTTACTGTGCTGTATCTAAATGTGTGTCCTTTATTGTAACATTTAGTTCACCTAGTTGATTTCTTATCATTTATTGTATTAATTTGAACATTAAAATAGACCTATTTGAAACAGCACCCCTTGCTCAACCTCATCCCCCCAGTGTATACCTCAAACAAAAAAGAGCCTTTAATTTTTATGGATTGGCTGAATGAGCCATGAAAATGAATAGTGCCCAGTGAGAATAAAGGCTTTGTGTTTTAAATACCCCCTTCAAGCATTCCTGAATAGTGCGGCCAGCACACTCACCATAAATCCAAGCAATGCAAACAGTCTCAAAAATAGACACAAAAAGCAGGCACATCCCACTGGCTGCATAGTAGTCAAAGAGCTGAAAGACGTACATTCCTCCCTGTGGGGACAGACACGAGTTTATATAACCTGCATGTAAGAGAGCTGAGATGCTGCATATAAATATTTTGTTGAAAAGATTAGACACCAAGCATCAGCTCTTAGGCTGGGTATGGCAGGATTTATGGAGCATAACACCTTCAAAATATGTTCATGAATTGAAGTTCTGACATAGCATCAATATTATATACTTATTCTGTTTCGGTACCAAAATGAAGTCAGCGAGACAAACCTCTGTCAGCATGATGAGCCCCAGGAGGAAGGACGCTACTGCCACTGCCAGAATGAAGAGTTCTCTGCGGTTTTTACGGCGAAAGACAGAAGGATACATGTCTACCATAGCTGTCACCAGGCTCTCCACGCATACAAACTGATGAGGAGAGAAACGACAACTATAAGATATGCGTATAAAAGTTCCTTGTGCAGTTGTAGGTGATTTTGTTGACTGATTCTGACCTTTTTAAAAAACAAACCAAATTTGAGCAAATTTGTAGATATTCCCTCGATAAAACTGTCCTTGGTGTATGTTCTTGTGTACTTGTAGTGCATAAATTGTTCTCACTTGACTGTCCAGTCCCAGAAAGACAATCATAATGAAGAAGAAGCAGGCCCACAGAGGTGAAAAAGGCATCATTGACACAGCTCGAGGATAGGCTATGAAGGCTAAACCTGGACCTGGATTAGACAGATAAAAATCATTAACATTAAACATTAATTCTAGTCATTCTAAGCAAAGTGTATGGCTACAAACAGAAACACAAGATAATAGCTAGCGGTGTGAGTGCAGCAAAAGAAACACCAACCAGATTCAGCCACTTCTGAGATGGGCACATTCTGTTCATAGGACATAAAGCCCAGAATGGAGAAGATGGCAAAGCCTGCAACAAAACTGGTACCACTGTTCAGGAAACAGAGGCACAGGCAATCCCTGGATACAACACAGAGATGGGATATAATGAATTGAAAATGCCTATGTGAATATGTAGGAAGAATAGTACTCAACATTGCCTGCAGAATGTTGTGCGGCTGTTAATGATACCAACTGTATTATCATTTTAGTATTTACTTGTAGCAGTTGTTGTTATATTTGTTATAACTTCCCAGGGCAGTGAGGCAGCCCAGGCAGATGGCATAGGAGAAGAAGATCTGAGTTCCGGCATCCATCCATACCTTAGGAAAGAATAAAAAATTTAATGTAGAAAACCCTTTTCATGGGACAAAACAACACTAATTTTTGTTTCAGTGTTTTATTATTTTGACTTTGAGGTCTCTAATGAACATTATAAGTCAGCCTTAAGTAACAGATTAACAGTTTGCACTGAACCCCACAAAAACACCTGTTGCTTCTTTCTTACCCAATCAGTTTCCTTTTGTGAAGAAAAGGAAGACACCATTAACAATATAACTGAGCTAGATGTGAACACCATCTCAATTCTTCTTTAAAACACAAACTCCCAGTGCATCTATCAAATCCTGAAACTCCATACTCAAAAACTCACCCTTTTTGAGCAACGCTATGCTACCCTCTCTTTAAACACTCATTTGTACGTCAAACATTTAAATGAGGCATGTCTTTATACTGGTAAAGGTAAAATGCTCCCAGAGAGATGACTCAAGAGTAGTTATTTTCAAGGCACCAACTCCACCAGCTGCTGTTGGTGAGAACTTGCAGTGCCTACAATTACAGCAAGGAACAAATAAAATGCTTCTGCTGCCACTATTCCTAACACAGCGAAGGGAGTCATTCTTAATAATTAATATTTTATAATCATTATTAAATGTTGTCTATTTGATAAAAATTGGTGTGTATATTGTTTACTGAAACCAATGAATGCACCTTAAAGCAATCTATGTTTGTGCTTGGTGCAAATGAATAAATTATTGTAACATCAGTGCAATTTTAAGCCATAGCAATAAACTGATGGTTACTGCTTGACAATGGAGACAGGATTCTTGTGACAGCTGTGTACATTCATCATATAGCAAGTGAATTTCCAATGTACCTGTGGGTCTGACAGTCGTCCCAGATCAGGGTAGAGATAGAAATGAATTCCCCTGGACGCTCCTGGCAGGGTGACCCCTCTGACCAACAGGATCAGTAACATTGCATAAGGAAAGGTGGCTGTGAAGTAAACAACCTGCAGGGAAATGACAGTACTTTGTCATCAGTTATATTTGTCCACTTGACTTACAGCAGTTAGTCAAATGAGGCTGATGCTGAATATGCAATTATGATGATGATCCCAGTACTTGTATTATTTATTCAGAACAACATTGCAGAATAACTGGCGATCAAAAATGGAGCAAAGATTTTACCTTGCCAGTTGACTTTACTCCCTTCCAGATGCAGAAGTAGCAGATGACCCAGGCAACGGCCAGACAAACAACCAGGTCCCAGTTCAGAGAACCGATATGATCAATACCTGAGGAAATTCTCAGTACTCTGTGCCTATGACACACAAAATAAGCAAATATTCACTGGTAGTGAAGATGGAATACAAAATTAAATTGCATGTTAAGATAAATATATTCTGAACTTGTTGACATGTGTGGCCATTTGAGGAGCCAAACAAAGAGACACTTACTCCCAGAACTCAATGACAGGAGAGGTGGCGTTCTCATGGAGATTGATGGAGCTATTCCCTCTTTGAAATGCCATACAGGAAGCTTGAATGAAGAAGAGACAAAAAGGACATTCAATCCTGTGAAGAAATCCAAGCTTTCTCTGAGGTTTCCAAGGTACTCACAGGCAAGTGCAACAATGTCAACACTGAGATTTAGAAGTGAAATGGTGCTGCAACAATCTCTTGCTGAGGTAAAATCCATCTATAAATTAATAAAATGCTGAAGGGGAGCATCATACAAAAATAAAATATGATAACTAGTATAGCTAGGTCTTGAAAATTCAGAGTCAAGAGCACCTCAGTCCACAAGTTAACACCAGCAAGAGGCTCTGCCATTAGTCCCTCATCAAATAATTATCTTGCTACTTTTCTGTTTTCACAAGCTTCTCATATACAGGCCAGGCCACACCAGTTGATCATGCAGGCTTACCTGTGTTCCAGGTGTTGTTGCAGGAAGCCCAGGGCAGGTCCCCAGTAAAAGAGTTGAATAGGTAGAAAATGGCCCAGGCTAACACGATGACGTAATAGATGTTCAACAGAGCAACAATCACCTGGGTGGCATAACCCACCCCTGGAACAGAAAAAAAGGGACGAAAAAGCGGTGAAATTGAGCCAGTAAAATGAAGCAACCTGGAATTTCAGGTTGGTTGCTGGTTGCAGTATTGTATTCATCACAGCAGTGTGAGAACATTACTTATAGCTTCACACTATCTTCACTTCACTTTCTATCACAGAAATGTTCTTCAGCTCAGTGACAAAAGCTTCCTGAAAACAAAGGCTCATATTTTAACCTTGTCAAAAGCACATCTTTACAGTTTGATTAAATCTTCAACTCAACATTTCTTCCCTTTCAAAAGTCTGCACCACAGTTGAGTGGAATATGCTGAGGGTAAATTATAATCGTCTTGTTCCAGCACATGATTGCACCCCTGATTTGACTCCTCACCAGCTGTCATGCTTCATGGCTCCTGATTATGGCTGATTAGAGACTTATTTAAAGCCAGATAAATCCTAAAAGCTTTGGAGAAATATAATATGAGGGCAGGTTGCTTTTCATCATCTGCATGGCATCCACATGTATACACAAAAGGTCATACATGTACTGCACATGTATTTACACCAATGCACACAATGAATATGTCAGTGTGAATGATCTATGTACACAAAATGTCTAAAATTCCTCCCATCGCACATTGTTGTGCAGACATATTTAGATGTTTTCACTGTGTTGTCCTCATGAATCTTTGCATATGTCTTGAATTGTTGAAAATTGACCCACTATTTCGAAATAATGTGCATAATGCAATCATACAGCGTTTGCATATTTATATTTAAAACAGCACATAAAACATTTACAAAAAATATGATATTTATATTTATATGATGGGTGGCACAGTGGTGTAGTGGTTAGCACTGGGTTCTCCTGGGTTTGATTCCAGGGTCTTTTTGTGTGGAGTTTGCATGTTCTCCCTGTTTTTGTGTGGGCTCTCCATGCACTCTGGCTTACCCCCACAACCTAAAGACATGCAGTCAGGTTAATTAGAGACTCTAAACTGCCCGTAGGTGTGAGTGACAGCATCATGGTTGTCTCCCCTACAGGGACTAAGTGGTCCTGAAAATGGATGGATGATTATATGTGAACTGGGACTGTCATCTGAATGAAAATAAATGAAACTACGTTTTTAAGAAAATGTTATTATTAATTAGGATTAAGTTTATTTAGAAAATTAGTGAACTACCTTCAAACAAGGGGCAGATCTTCCTCCAGCAGGTGATACCTCCCTCACTGGTGTACTGACCCAAAGCTGTCTCCAGGAAGAAGACTGGGATCCCACAAGCAAACAGGAAGATGAGGTACGGGATGAAGAAGGCACCTAGCGTAAGCACACACATTAAAAACAGACTACTCATATGCTTTTAATATGATTTTATTTATTAGTTTGAAAATATATAACAACATTTATCAATGTTGACTGGTACATGCAAAAGTCTTACAATACAAAATCATTCTGTGTAAGTATTAAAGAGAAAGTAGCTTCAATAAATTATTTACTTTTACTTATTGTGGGACATTAAAAGAAGAATGTTATTATTTGCCATTTTTATTCTCCTGTGTCAGACATTAGCTAACCAGCTGCTTGAAAACTAAAAATAAAACCTGTCTACTTTTTTCCAATTTTAGGTGAACCATAACCTCCATTGAGCAACTGATCTCAGACTAGATGATATATTATATTATCTCTCTTCCTAAGCTGATTTATAATGAGTTTCTCCCAGAAGCCTCATTTAGCTGTGCTGCTTTTGCTTTACAAGCAAATTATTTCCATAACCTTTTTTTGCATCTGATAAGTGTTTTTTTGTGTGTCAGCAATCAATACATTTAAATATAAAAAAAGTAGTGGAATTTATTACATGTTTCCACAGATTAAAAACATATTTTAACTGTCTGCCACACCCTGACATTGTTCTGTAACAATGTGCAAGAGTAACTCCAGTATTTTTTAATACCATAACACACTAGTAACTCTAACACTCACCTCCTCCATTCTTGTAACAAAGGTAAGGAAAACGCCAGACATTCCCCAGGCCTATAATTTCTCCAGCCACTGACAGAACAAACTCAAGCTTGCTGGCCCATTGACCCCTGTCTGTCATCTTCTCCTCTGTACTGGGCACGATGTCCAGAGGCCTGCTGTTCCCACTGGAGGGCTCCACCTTGGCCATGTTTTCTGCCTCACTTGTGTGTTCTAAGAATTACATGTTACAAAGCAGAAGAGAAAAAAACAAAAACTGTAGTAAAAGACATGGCATGTAGCATTCTAATGCTCTAAAGGTCATAGGAAGGGAGATCCTTACATACCTTGAATAGCATAACTAATTATTTTTCTCTCAAAGGCAGTGCCCTTGACAAAGAATTATAGAGACAGTTCATAATCTTCTAATGCAGTTTTAATTTGCAAAGTCTTTTATTTTGTGTGTTATAAGGACTGGGTCTGTCTAAAAAGAAAGTCACTGATTTAATGTTTTTTCAATATATATGACAACATGGGAAATGCAAAAAATATCTAATATGATCAAACTGTTCACAATTCAGTGTGATTAGATCACTCAAAACTATTGTTGGTCTAAATGCATAAACAAAGAACATTTCTGATTTTCACAGAGATGTTGCCAAATCTAAAACTTTTATTATGATTAAACTGACAGTTATAACAAATACAAGTAAAGTAATTAATGCCCTGACATTTCCACAAATATCTGTCAAAAAACAAAACAAGATCTGGAGAATTCAAGAAATAAATTATGAAAAAAGTGAAAAATAGTTTGACAGATGTTCATGTTTTTTCTCTATTCTCTATAAGATCTCTGTAAGCCTGCCTTAGGGCTAGTGTTAGGGTAATTCAACAAGATTTTTTCCAGCTAATGAAAGTGGAGCTGTCAGTGTCTTTATGTACACGCCTAAAGCAGAGCATATCACTTAAATGAGTTTGTTGGTTTGCACCGAGAAAAGCTTCTACATTTCTTGAATTGTTAAGGTTCAGTCGTTTTAGTTAGGTTGCAAGTACAACTAAGGTTTCCCTCTCATTCAGTGTTCTCGATGATTCCCCAGTTTGTGTTAGAGTGGCTCAACACATGAGTCATTCTTGGAAGAGCCTCATGTGTTCCCACAATGACCTGTGGCCTCTGTCGCTAATCTAGAGCATTTGGCAATGCTCCTGTGCACATAGATGTTATAGGGCTGGGGAAGATGGAACCTGTGGGGTCGATAAGTTTAGAGACAGCTTATGTGTTGGAATTTTACAACTCCTGGCTATGACAAAAATGATTTATGTTCCTAAGATGCAGCATGCAACTGGATGTTTCTTTAGGTGAATATCAGACACATTCTACCTTTGACACCGTCTAAAGGTCACAGAGGCCTCATTCTTACTGGGTTAAGAATAGTATAGTCTATAGTTTCAAATATCATCCAATGCAATTTTTTTGTGTAAGGAGATCCAATCAGAAGCAGCAGATAATAGAAGGAAGTAATAATTGTTGTCCTTCTTATCTGACATTGTTATCAGTGTTATAAGCACTGATGGCCTGAACTCTGGCTCCAAAGTTAAAACACATTCATTAAGACAACAGAGACTGGGGAGGTTTCTCCAACCACATTAAGTCAGCTTGAAATAAAATGTGCAATGCAAATATATTGCATAGTTAAGGGGGTTTGTTTGAAGATGAAATGTGCTTTAGACCTGGTAAGGAAAAAAATAATTTCAGGATCTTGGCAATTTTCAAGGAAAATTCCCACTGTGATGCTGTATGGCTGTTTATGTTTACTGTATTATATGTCACTACTTTTTCCTATGTTGGATGAGGTCAGTAATGGCTTTGATTTGGTCTTATGTGGCCATGTTAGATGTTTGTCAAGCTGTCGGTCAGACCTTGTCTTGTTTTGGGGCCAGTGCTGCTGAAAGAATTTCTCTCTGTGCAGGAAACAGACAGCTCACTGACTGTGCTCACTCCTGTCAGGTTGCATTAACAGGCCTCTCACAAGCTCCTCCATCACCCTTTTCCACTCTGAAACACAACATGGTCACTGGTGCAATCCAAATCCAAGAAAACATGGCAGCACTAAACCGCCTTCCCTTCCTCTGTCGTTCACACATCCACACAAACAAACCCATTACATGTTGTGTGACCTGGTCTCACAGGATCAATGGAGCTGTCTGTTTTTAAGTTCCATTCTGAAAACAACAAGGAGGTGGAAATCCCATTTAGCCAGAAAACTGGTGTGAGGCCACATTTAGGAATGTTCTCCTGCTGGCAAAGGGCAGAGGTGGAGCACAAGTATGACTCTGTATGTGCTGTGTGCATGGGGTTAGAGGTTGGATCCATTTTAAGAGCCAAAATCGCCTGCACTAGAGCCAAATTGTGGCCTGAGGTAAAAATAGAGCCCATGCTTTCAAAGGATACTTGGTGGGAATGAAGGCTTAGTGCAACAAAAGCTGAGGAGCCCCTCTCCTCTGTACTGGCACAGGAGAATCCTCACTGGTCTTGCAGCCAGATCACAGTTTACCTCACTTTTTCACAGTTTCACAGTAGATGCTGAGGAGCTCAACACACAGACTTTAAAAACAAAAACTAAATATTAGCACTTGACATAGCATTATAGTCAAGCTGAAATAAAAGGTTTTAAATCATATGAGCTTATAGAACAGCAGAGAGGCACACTGTGAGAAAATATGCCAAGACTCAGAATGACCTCATTGGGGCACAGTGGAGCTTTATCCCAGGAAACACTGCCAACTTCACCTCTCTCTGAAAAGCTGACTGTGTGACTGACAGACTGACCTATTGAATTATTGACTGGATTAAAGAAGGACTGGTTAAGTGGACATGGTGTGCTCTGCTTTGTACTGAATATGTAACATTTTAATGGTTTGCCAATCACAATATGCACGTTACTGTAAAATTAATACACATATTTGCATTCTTGCTCAACATTAAATGGACAATACCATTCTCTGCACAGTTAAAAGGAAGCATCAGCCAGCACAAGCTTTACTTAGCCTAGAGTATGTTTAACTTCACATGTGTGACAAGTTAAACCACACGGAATCAACAAAAACAAAAAGCTTTAAAGTTGCTCCTTAAATGTCATATTCCAAAGCCACATGTAATTAAAAAAGAAATCTCAGTTTATAAGTCTTCTGGCTGGTGCTCCACACTTAGGTCGTGTGATGACCATTTGACCTGATGATGGTGAATCCATTATTCACACCTTAGCTTTAATGTGGTCTCCATTAACTCCTGAAGAAAATTTCCATCTGTTGAATGCTGTTAAATGCTCCACACTAGTTAATGACTTTAATTAGTTAATAACTAATTACTAGCCACTAACTTCAGATGTCTGTGGTTTGGTGCTGAGCAGGTAGAGCTGCAGGACCTTTGTGGAAAACGGCTACTTGTGGTGACTCGAAACAAGACTAATATAAGCGGTGCAAAAAACAGCAACAAAAATACAAAGTTATGGGTATTAAACAAAACAATAAGCATGTAATAATTTACTCTGGATTTGTCATTACCAGAATCCCCTTTCACATACAGGAAGCCCTGACTCATTGTAAA
>OMLM01010367.1:14580-28242 GCA_900302695.1 Helostoma temminkii | reverse complement strand
AGCGGCTCGTACCGACCTGGAGCCTGCGTCCCTGCACTGGAGCTTACCAGGTGTGTGTGTGTGTGTTACTGGGCATTCACAGTGACAACTCCACACAAAAAAAAACAAGTGCTTAGTTTCAGTTGGCTAAGTGTGTGTGTGTGTGTGTGTGTGTGTGTGTGTGTGTGTGTGTGTGTGTGTGTGTGTGTGTGTGTGTGTGTGTAGGCGGCATTTGTATTTATGCATTACTTTCTGATGGGTGTGACAGAGTGACAGATCAGAAGAAACACTGAAATACACTCAGTGATATAAAAGCTTGAGTGGCCCTATAAGACTATTTGACCTCCATTAATGTACTGCCAGATTCTCTAGACTGTAACAAGAGACTTAGAACAAAGAGTGTGTGATGTCTCTAACCAGAGAAGGTCTTCAAGGGGACTATTAGCAACAGTACATGTAGATATGTATTGTACGGTTCCACATGATCCTTTTTATTTCTCTTAACCATCATGAATGAAGGACTAATTCAACTCTGCAGTCAGTCTTACAGACATTGTTTCATCTGTTAGAGTTTCCTGAAATATACCTTTTACAATGGGCTGTAACAATCATGGTATTGCTGAGATAGTTGTACATACTGTTTTTTGACATGATCACTTCCAGAGTGGTAAGAGGAAAGTTTTTTTCTTTTTTGTAGCTTCTTAAACATGCTCATAAAGCACACATTTTAATGTAAATTGCTGTCAACAATTTGCCAAAAAATTCTACAGAATAAGATGTTAAGGTTAATATTTTGATCTATAAAATTGGGTTTTTTTAATTCTGTACAATTCCCCATTTTTTGGTGACATGTACCAGTATGTATGTATGTATGTTTTTTCCTCATGGCTAATGTTACATAACCAGTTTACTTTTTATAAGCTTTTAGCTGCATTTGCATCCATAGCCACAACATTAGTGACAGCTAACGGGGATCCAAATAAAACAACTTTAAAAAATAGAAGCTGATTAGAATCTTCATCAATATATGTGTAAAAAATTATATACTGGGATTATTATGCCTGTATTTCCAAAAAGTAATGAGAGAAATGGAAATAAAATGGCAACACTGCTCTGAAACTTCGCCAGTCTGTTTGTTGAGATTTTACTGGAGCAACTTCAATTCATTGAATTAGTAATTGTTAAATTGCACACAGTAATTACTGGTCGAATTTCCCAACTGTGATGATAGATGTTTAAGTGCAGTGTGATGATAGAAACCATGCAGGGCATGCAGTTATGGTTATGGTTAAATTATTCAAAGATTAAATCACTGGAAAATGTGAACATTCTTTACGAGACACACAGTTTTGGGTGCCTAAAACCATCTTCAGTGCTGTTGAAACATTTTCCTACATGATCAAAATGTGTTGATAGGCAGAGCCGATTTTTCATAGCTTCAGCTACAGATTGTGTGATAATGTTATGTCAGAACTTTGGGAAGAAGACTGGTTCTGGCTGTGTACTGTACACCTGTCTAACTAATGACTGTCTGCCTTTCTGTCATTCTCTACCTTTAATAGCTATCTAAACACATTAGACATTTTTGTTGTTAGTTTCTTTTTAGCCAAATTCATTTTGAGTTGTATGTGTCAAGACCACACTAGTGTTCAAGTCTGTGTCTTTGAGTAAGAACCCGCAGTAATGTATGTCTCTGTGTATCTATGCAAAATGAACGCATCCTTTTGTATTTATATGTGGTGAATCGCTCCCTTTTCTCTGCACTAGGTATGTTCAAGGGCAGCAGCTGTGCTGTCAGGATATGTTTAAGTCTTTTCTCCAAGAACACTTGCTCTGCTTTGTATCAGTGGGCTGAGCTGGCCCGACCCAGCACTGTGCAGGGGTGAACACGGGTTATTAAACATCAGCAGATCCTAATTCATCATGATAGGTTGGGCCTATTTGGTGGGCTGGTTTGGTTGTGTTTGGCCGGTCATGGTGGAAGGACTGTAGTACTGAATGTGCTGGATTGGTGCTACTCAAGAATTGGAGGCTGCTTGTAGTGACGTTAAATTGATCACGGTATTAACTTAAGAACAGAGATATTCCTGTAGATTCCTGTTTGTTTTGGTTTATCAGTTCTCTCCCTTTTTGTCTTTGTTCCTGTGCTCCCTCACAAGAGTTTAGAAAACTTATGTGCGTTTATTTTTGCATCTCCGTGTGTTCAGTCAGTCACATGTGCATGTTCTCATACGTGTCTGATAAATGCTTGACAGTGAACTTGATAAATCACCCAGCTGCGGCACAAGGCGTACACAGAGAGAAGCAAAAGATAAAGAAAGAAATGGTGACAGAAAAAAGAGATCATCTTTACGACCTCTCTTCTTCATAAAGCTTATCCACGGTCATAAATCACTGGCCAGGAGGCCAAGGCGAGGCTTGATCTCTCAGGCCAGTAAAACACAGCCATGGGAAGCTATGAGTACAAAAGTGTGGTTCCCATTTGTCTTCCTTTGGAGTGTTTTATATTCTGCAACACTTCATTGATGCTTGCCTTGGATAGGATATAACAAAGACAAAAGAAGGGAAGAGGATGAAGAAGAGGAGGGGGTGGAGTGAGTTAAAGAAATATGTGTGTATACTATATCTGTGTCTGTTGTGACTATCTATGTCTCTGTATGGTTATTGACAGCTGGCAGTAAAACAAGTCATCTTCCTGACATATATCCAATAAAGTCTCTTCAGTCCATCCCCTCTCCATTAGGGGAGAATGTGAACACTCATAACACAAATCCTCTGACACAAATGGAAATTTACATCATACCCATGCTCCTTGTCTGCTTGCCAATCCAACTCTCAAATCTCGCTTCATCCCTCTCCCACTTCCTTCCTCAAATCTTTGTTTCTGGCTGTCTCTGTTGTGATTGGCAGGTCCTTTGTGATCCAGCAGATCCCCAGCAGTAATCTTTTCATGGTGGTGGTGGACAACAAGTGTGACTGCAGCATGTTCGAGCCAATCACCATGGACCCCATCGAAATCATGTATATCCTTCAGTGGCCAAACGTTGGAGAGGTACAATAGGGAACTAGTACAGGACAAGAGTTTGCAGATTCTAGTCTATTCATACCGTAAAAGGACAGAGGAAATGGTATGGGACTGATTTGGATAAAAGCTAGAGAAGTAGAGACTGTGGTAATTCTGTCAACAAAAGGAAACCTTAATTAAATTCATCAAACTTGTCTAAATGCTTCAAAAACTAACAATAATCAGCACCTTAGATTTCAAAGGGATTTAGGACTTTGCAATAAACATTCAGAAGTATTGAGAATGAATGAATAAATAAATAAATGGATGGGTTGTTTTTGAAGGCAGTCAAAAATGTGTTACACAGCTGGCCCATTGCATTGTTCCCAGATAGACAGTTTCTGAATGTGTTTTTTTTTTCATTGTGCTTCTAGCTCATGGCTTACAGTGTCAGAATCATTATAGCCAGTGTGTGTGTCCATCAATGTTAACATGATGGGAATAGTATATAATGTTTGCCCTGTAACTCTTTGGTGGATGAAATAGATGACAGCCTTGCTGAGGACAAAATCTGAAGCAGAGGCTTCACAGCACTACTACTAAAACACTGCTTCACAGTGCTGTGTGTGTGTGTGTGTGTGTGTGTGTGTCTGTCTATGTGTGTGTTTGGACTATGCTACACAACAGCCCATGCTGTGATGGGATACTGATCAATAGCAGACACTGCACAGAGTGGATTCAGACTGAAACAACTTAGCTCGTCACCACATACCCAAACTTCTACAATGTGCATTTCTCAGAAATGTTATGCAGTACAGTCACACTATATATACATGTCCACCAGTGTTTATTTTGGTGTGGAGTGCTTACTATAGCATAAAGTATGATATTCTGTTGCTATGCGACAAAAGAAAATTCATCAAATCTTACTCAAACTCAGACTTTTTTTCCCTTCATTTTTGCACATTGTGCTGTGGCACCACAAGAGCCTCATTCCATGGTGCACTGAAAAACATGCATTCCTTTCCATTATAAATAAGAAATACACTCAAGCAGGAAAACACCCTGTAGAGGGTACACATTGTCTGTTATTGCCTTGACTCCAGCTGTACATAATGAATCTCTCAAGTGCGAGAGATTGAAGATGCAAAAAGACAGGAGGCGCCCAGATACCTGTCACCCTTTTCACCCAGAGGTATTTTCACTGCACGTACATAAACATACAGTACTTTCTTTCATAATATATACTTTGCTGATTTTGCTTTTGTGATTTATAAAGATATTTCATATTAGCCCACATCATGCCTCTCTCTGTCTCCAGGAGAACTCAATGGAGTGTGGGGGAGCTATGAGTCATACCCCATGTCTTGCAGTGACACTTCTCTGTGGCCTCCTGGGTTTGTTCCCGAGGTGACCAGAGCTGACCATGCCTCTCCATCCAGAACGTGGATCAGCTTGGTTCGGCATGCAAAAATATCGCAACAGTGCCACAGAAAAAAAAAAAACTTTACTTCTGCCCCTTGTACAATTCTACTCAATTTCAACACACCACCTTCAAATCCCTTAGCCACGAGGAACCTCCCTACAAGGCACTTATTGGAAATTATTGATGATGTATAGCAATTGCAGCTGCTAAGCAGTTTAGAATTAAGGTGCTTTATCAATATCACATAAGCTGCACTGAGAGGTTTTTGGATACAATGTTGTGAACGTAGTACAGGTAACAATGCTAACATTGCACTTAGTAGCTAAAAAACTGCACACAGTCCAAAAACACCCACTGACACTCAGACCACTATGTTCCTTTCAGGAAGCAGCTAAGGATTGGTGTCTTTAGCAGGGCCTGGAGCTGTGCACTATAGCCACGTAACACCCATGTGGAGGAAAACAAGTGCACCCCTCCTCTGGTCCACACTAATTTTTCATGGACTACTGTGGTTATGAAAATTAAAATAATACTGAAGATGAGGATGATTATATGTGGCTTGGGTTGTGATGAAATGTTTGTCTAATAATCTTTTTTTCCTTGATGAGAAAAAATAAGTTCTAGTATACTGTATATATATGTATGAAGAATAAAAAAAGAGTTTAATTTATGATTTGCAAGTGATACCCATAAACTGTGACTATGAGATTTTTTTCTGATGTGAGTGGTTGTTAATATTTGAGCTTTGCCTTATTGAACAATATTGGTCCTGTTTGTGTACTTTTGAAATAAAATTATGTTTAAAATTGATGTTGTCGTTGAAAGGCTCCTTAGCAAAGCAAACAATACATTTCATAGGAAGCTTCAGTTCTCCTCCCTATAGATTGTTTTATTGTTGTTGGCAGATTTGACTTGATTAATACAATATCTGCTCATAACAGTTGGCTGTGGGGAATTGTTTGGCTGCTTTTTGGCCTCCACATGAGCAGAGATGTACAGTGTGTGTGTGCGTGTGCATCTGGTGTTTCACTCTTCTATCATTCTCTGTCCCAGAGGCTTATCCCCCACACAAGGAGAGACAATGAAGACCAAGACACTGGAAATGAAGGCCAACCGCAACATACTATACATCTGTATTTGTTTAGGAAATAAGAACAAACAAGCCCTCAACATCTTCTGACAAACATGCATATGTACATACTGTCAATGCAAGAACAGAAGTATGGGGCCATGCCAATTTATGTGTGCACACAGTAAGTAAAAACTAACAGAAGGTCTCAAAGACCCTGTCAAGGCTGTAAGAGGCCACTTTACTGTGGTCTCCATGTCAGCACTAAGGTCCCTGTGTTCAACAACAGGATATGCTTCATCTCCCTCTCTTTCTCCACCTCTCAACCAGCCAGTTTTACTAACCCCCTACTTCCTACTCTACTGACAAGGTAATTCTCACCACCGCAGTGGTCCAATCTGTTCTCTGCTGTTTCACTGATCTTGTTCCTTGAGCACAACTGTGTGACTCTCTAATCATTCCCAGTTCATCCTACTCTTCCTCTTTCTATGATCCAAAGACTCCCCGACTTGCTGGTGGGTCATTCATCACAGCATAATGGGAATGGAGCTGTTTTGGGTCAACACACATACAATCCGGTCTGTGATTCCTTCCTGTTTGCCAGATGAGTTATGGGAAAGTGCATCCAATATGTGTACCAAAGGCAGACTTGGGAAGCAGTCTTCTTTCTGGGAAGCTGCCACAATGGCAGCTCTGTTGCCACCTCTGGGTCCTGAAAATGATAAATGCATATTTCTGTTTTCTGTAATCTTTTTTCCCACACACTGGCAGGGGAAACATAACCCATGCAGATGCTAAGAAAGCACTAAAATGCATACAGACATTCTTTTCCAAAGCACAGTTTATATGCACAGTCGATTCACGCACAGATTCAGATCCAGCTAGCTGTTTGTCTTTAAGACAATCAGGAAAAGATGATACAAGTAAAAATATTAACAAACTATATGCTGGAGATTCAATGAAAGAAAAACTTTTTTGCAATCATATAATATGTGTCTTGGCGTATTGTGTTCACATGAACACAACTATACTGTAAACTCTGTCCATCAAAATGTGACAAACTCAAAGATGCAGTGAGCAAGTGACACATCAGTGAGGACATTTTAAGAGAAGACATCCACATTCTTTCCCAATTATGTGATCCACACTGCCCTTTGTAGTGGGAAGAAACTTCTGAGAGAGGAATCGCTGATCACAGGGACACAATGCCCCGAAGGGCGCAGTTCAAAACAGACCCATTATCAGCATTCACACTACTCTAACGCTGTTTGTTCCATATTATCTTGACTACATGAGAAAACTTCTTTGAGAATATGCTGGAAGACAGATAATACTGAATCACACTCATAGTCACACATTCAAACATTTGTACACCCACAGTCTGAACAATGCATTAACGCACACATGTGAACACGCAGAGGCAGTCACACAGAGGTCATAGTTTCTGGTGTTACCTCCAATGGAGTGGATAACATAGCTGGTTTGCTTTGAGGACCACAGATATGTTTAAATGGAAATCATTCTGAACAGCTGAACCAGCCCAGGACCACACACAGGCCCGGTGACCACAACACGCCACAGCTAAGACAAGCTGGGAAAACACACACAATTATGTCGCCATTCAACTCAGTCATTAACAAATTCTCAGGACTACAACTCACCATGGGTAGAAATTCTGTAAGAGAGAGAACTTATTAGCATTTGTCATCTATTTTTATGGCTGTGCTCAGGATTTTATGCTTAAATTCTGGATTGTGCAATTGTTGTGTCACTGTCACTGTTAGGCTTTACGCCCCAAATATTCTCATTTCCCCGCTCTGTCCTTATTTACCTCCTTCTCTTCCGATACCCTTTTCTTTGCTGCTCTGGCCACATGCTCTGTGGCTTTAGTGGTGATAATGACCAGACCTTTCGACTCCCTCACCCTCCCACACATACACATACATTGGAGACGAAAAGTGAACCAACCCCCAAAGACGAATTTGTTTCTGCGGGTGCCAGGAGATACAGTGCTGCCAAGATTGAGAGGTGCCAGCTGAAAACATACACTCTTAACACACAAATACACAAATTTGGTTTATGTACCCCATGCTGTGACAGGAAGAAAAGCCTTCAGTACTTATGGACCTCTTGGTGAGCTTGAGGACCTGACAGCCAGCTGAACTAATACTCTCCCTCTCTCCATGTGTTTGTGTGTGTGTGTGTGTGCAAAACAGAGAAACTATATCTCATTGTTTTTGTGCTCTGATTAGGATTAGCATACAGTATATATTTGGGAAGATGAGTGCACATAATTCACCAGCTCGTCATCAATTTTCTCCCAGACAGGCAGCTTATTCTCATCAGCCAAATATTGAATAACAAAACCAGAACAAATCATAGTCATATATTTAGCATTCCATTCTGTGTTTATGCAAACAAGCTGAGGGACATTTTTCAACATTAGCATATTCAGAGTGTGAACTGAGCTCTGCCAGCTCATAGTCTACGAAAAGCCTCATTCGGTTACACATGGCAAGCTGAGCAATGGCCTGGAGGGGCATACATATTGGCTCCCTCTAACAGGAAGTGGCTAAATGGAAACCCACAAGGCCCCCTGCCTTGTCTCTGCCACTCAAATGCACCCAGGCTGTTTTTAGAGTCTCGGCCAACTTAACAGAATGGACAGTCAAGAGTTGAAGAAAGAGGAGAGAGCGGAGGCTAAGCGAGGGACCGAGGAAAGCTAGTTTGGAGGTCAGGGAGGCAATGGAGGGAAAAGGCAGGCTGATTACAGCAGAGTAGGTGGTCTAACAATATCATAGCTCGAAGCAAGCAACATCATTGGCTCTCAGCCTTGGTTTGTCCATGGGTCTCCGCGTTGGATTGGGATTGAGAACTGTTCTAAGTATCATGAGCATTTTAGAGTTCCCTCAGATCGCAGTTCATCAGCATCAGCATGTTTGTCTTGGAAGGAGGACCAATCAATGAGTTAGGGACTATTGGCTTCCCCTGCCTGCAATAAATCCTGCTGTGCTGATGAAGGCTCAATGTTGATGTGATAATTGAGGCAATATTTTTTTTATTTTTTGTACATGGCGTCGTTGGGCATAGTGGTTACATCAGACTTTTATAGACGTCTGTCTTAGTGTGTGTGTATATCTGTCGTGTTTGATTAGTGTCTTTATACCCCAGCTGGAGAGCTGCTCCTGCTAACCCTCGAAGAAGTCAGTGTGGACAGGACTAACTGGTTGCTCTTATTGGCACATTAGTGTGCGTGCATGTGTGTGTATGCGCATGTGTTATGTCATTGCTGTATACAATGACACACAGACTATACTGTACCTACATTTTAAGAGCAGTCTTTTTTCAGTTTTTTATTATCCATTTCGAGACTCTAAGGACAGAGTTATGCTTTTTTTTAAAGACCCTTGAGGTCATTTTGTGATTCATGATATTGTGTTATATAATAAAATTTGACTTGAGTTGACATGGTTTGTGTTTATGTTTAGTGTGTGAGTGCCTGATCAAAGGTCATTTGTGGGGCTGCATGGATGTTTGGTCAGACCAATGAGCCTCATGTTCTGCATATGCCTGGCCCTGAGATTTCATCAAACTTTTACATAGAAGAGAAGTGAAAGGGAGGCTTAGGTCACAACCACAGGCCATGACAGAAAGAAAATCTCTACAGCAATGTGACATTTATATGCCCCAGTGTCCCTGACTCACCCTCTTTCTCACCCTTATCTCACCCTGCCCTCACCCATCATTACTGTCTTGACCGTAGGATTATCCAAAGTCTTGCTCTGGACATCAACCACAGCCGTCCGCATCCTGCTCTCTCACTCTAACCACTATCACAACAGTTTTCTGTGTCTGCTCTGTGTGTAGATGGGGACATGAGCACTTGTGCTGCATGTTGATGCTTATGCATACTGTATGCACTATGCACGGGTTGTGTGTTTGTTTCATGCATGCGGTCCTCCTGCTCTCTCTCACCCTAATTGTTTGGAGCATTTAGAGGACATGACATCACAGTCGGGTAAAGTTGGACGCTGCAGTGTGTTTTGCGGTAGTGGCGAGCTAAGCTGTGACGCCGTCTGTTTGTTTTTTGAAATTTGGAAAGGAGCTTTACAAAACCAGTTGATTGGGGCTCTCATTTATGTAATTGTTGGAGTTCCAAAATTAAATCTCATGTTTTTATAAAAAAATTTAACATACTCAGGACATGTTATAGCTCAGAGGCATTGAGTGTGTGTGTGCGTGTGTGTGTGTGTGTGTGCACATGTGTATGGTTGCATTTTTGTGGGTGGATATATATGTGTTTGTAATTCATATTGCTTAGTGGGTAGGAAATATATTATCAATGAGCTGTGTAATCCTAAAAATCCTGCAGTATGTTATTACTGGGTAGGGAGAAGGGGTAGTTAACATGCAACATTATTATTCTAAAAGACCAAGAAGGACAAGTGACAAGGACAAGGACAGGCCTTAGAGAGTAAGAAAGTATTTGTGTGTGTGTGTGTGTGTGTGTGTGTGTGTGTGTGTGTGTACATATATTTTTATATTAATGTAATTATTTTCTCCTCTTCTTATTGTGTCTTTTTTTTCCTTCCTTCTCACCTTTTTTCCCTCCTTCTCACTGAACCTTGAACAGAGGCACTGCTTCAGTAGAGACCAGTGCTGAATTCAAAGTCTGTGATGATTTTGTCCAGTGAGAACATATGATTCACACAAATGTCTTCAAAGCTTAACTCATATATCCAACATCATAAATACATAGAGAGTGATCTCAGCATATATACAGCGCTATAGCCAGACATATAAACATCTCTCAGCCTCTGTTTTCATCAGCAGCACTCTCACTGCCAGTGTCACAGCCACAGTTAAGGACACAGGATGGAGCTCCTGCTGTACACAAAGCCTCCCAATCAGTTCTGGGGCCTGGAGCTGTTTATCTGAGAAAATAATTCCTTTGTAAACCATTCAAGCCAGCCTAACTCAGTCCCACCAGCCAAATGCTTTGCCATTGTGTTGATGGAGAAGAAATGGGTCTGATCCTAATAAACTATGTATTTATGGACTGAGGGTAACAAGTTGAGTCAGAATGGTAATTTTGGCCAGTATCTGTTTATATACTTTTTAACAATCCTCTTGGTGTAAACAATGTGTGTGGTTTGTGAGCACTGAATGCCTGCCCCTTTAAACAATCGGAGCTCTGCTACATCGAATACACTGCACTCCTGTGATGGCAGAAATCTAATGATGACCTAGAACAAAGGTTTTAGAGACATTAAAGCTTGATGTGTAACAGTAAACACTAGAACTGTTAAAGGAAAGCAGCAAAAAAAAGAAGATGACAAAATATCCTTATTGCCCAATAAATTTAGTGTAAATACACAATTCTACAGTAACTAATGGAAACTATATAAACTATATTCTTGTTACGCTAATATTGAGTACAAAGACCACAGCGTATATGATTGACAGCCACTGTCTTTGTGCATTGTTCTTCCTGCTGTTTTTATAATTTCCCTGTGGAGCTAAGCAGAGCCATTTCACCTGATGTCTTTATGTTAATAAATCAAGTTTTAGTCTGGGTTGAATTTTTTATAGTAAATCTATTTTCACTGTGCCACTTCAGAATAAATATATGATTATTTGTTATTGGTGAAAATTATTTTATTTCTAAAAACACTGTGAATTATCAAGACATCATGACCTTGAACAGCACTAAACTAACACATTTTAGTTTGTTTCTCATGGGAAAAAAGGTTAACTTGGATGTTTACAGAATTAAATAGTTTCTACTAAACCTGACTGATGAACAGATGGCGTGCACGTACAGCCGGCCTGCTGCCACTGAGGTGCACCTGAATGTAAAGGGAGAGCCTCCTATTTTGTCTGTGTTTTAGTTCAGGCTAATGATGAACTCTACTGACATGAATTTCAATGCTGTGAATGTGCGTGGGACTGGAAAGTGGATATTCTCTAATCGTCTTACTTACATGCAGTTGCTCCTCACTGGGGGTCTCCAGTCTCAAATACATGACTTGTTTTTATAAAAAGAAATTTCCTCTGTTGGGGAAAAAACCTTGCCATAAAACGTTGAATCAATATAAAATTAATTTCCCTGTTATTGTGTATCCTATTTGATTAAGATTATTATATTCACAGATTTATTTATTTATACAGGTAATTTGTTCTTCATTAGTTATGAAATGGCTTCCCTTTTTTATTATATGATCACCACTACTGTGTAAATCTGTCCAGAGCAGGATGTCAAGTTAAGTGCAACACTGTCATCTATAAATTAAGTTTACATACTTCTAATTTGTGTTGAGTGCCAAAGGATTACATAGTGTGCAGTGTGTTATGAACATGAATTACACATAATTGAGAGCCTTGAGTATTTCCCAGATGTCGCTTTTAAAGCTGAAATGTAAATTATGCCCTTGGGTGAAGGTGAATTAAAGGTGAAAGTAGGCATAAATTGCTTAGGCACATACTCTGAATCTTTCTTTTGCTTCTTCCAGTATTTAGGTTTAGTTTGCTGTTCTAGTTGTCAGATACTCTGCCTCTTCTCAACTTTTCTCAACAGCACTAACAACAGGAGCAGATGTGTTTGTACCAGGTGTGTATATGTCAAATAAGATGTGTATAGAAACTCTTAGGTGTACATGTGGTCATAAGCAACCAACGGGGTGCAGAGACTAGACCCAGCAGGAGAGTGTGCCTCTTGTCACACAAACACACACATATACACTGATTACAGTTGACAACTACAGTACATTAGCCACCTCTAAATCTCAAACACACCTGTTTTGGAAGTAGAGGGTTCCAAGCAGAACTTAATGCTTATTCAGGATGTTTTGGAACATAGAAAGAGATGGTCATTGAGTCCCACTGAGTTCTCAGTAATTCACTTGGTTACTGAGAAGGTGTGTTTGTGCACTGGTGTGGACTGAGAGTGAGGCAGTTGGAGTCAGAGAAGTTATCTGATGATACATTCTTGGATAAGGTTTCCTCCACGTACCGTGAAACAGATCATTATTAAGTACTAACCTTACTGTTTATTGTCAACAATCTGTTTTTGTTTTAGGTCACTGCTTGGATTTACTCTGTGTCTCACTCATGCACAGTGAGATTCCACAAAAGAAGATGCTCATCTCACCCACGAGTTTAGTGGAACAAAATAAAACCCCTTAATCTCCCCAGAATTAGCTGTGTTGGTTTTGTTTTTCTTTCTCTCTGATTTGTCGTGGGTAAAATATGTAATAGTTACAGTATGTGAACTTTTTTAAGCCTGTATAGATCCATCCATGAAGTGAAATGTCATCAAAATAAAAGTGAAAGCAGTGGAGAAATCCATGGGAGAACCTATTCTGAAGTCAAAAACATTTAGTCACTCCTTGAATAGCTTCTGCAATGATTATATCCAGCTGGTAAACTTTTATAATTAGTGCTGACATTTCACAAGATTTAAATCTCACTATAGAAAACATGAGCAACAGTGGTGAGGGAAAAAAGTTCTCGTATCTCCAAACTGTTTGTCATAATAAGATGTCATGTAAAGTACACCTAGTCTTTAAAACATTTTTGGTCACACAGGTATACAAACATGAGAGGTGATTGTTGCCTGTAAGTCAAAGCTTAGTCTACTGGTGCACTGGATAAGAGTGTCAGCTAAACACCTAAAACGCAATGTTTTTATAACTTGAACTACGTTCTAAGATAAAACTCACCAAAGTTTGTTTTTGTATGTTTTTAATGAATACCCACTTCCCCTATTAATCTTCCAGCTAAGTACGTGAAAGATAAACAGTCAAGCTGTTAAACAACTAAGCTGTCCCATTTTTTTCACCCACATATTCATACCTTCTTATAAAAACCTGGAGGGTCGATACGCTCTCCAAACTTGGCAATTCAGTCTCACTTTTGAGGACTTCCCTAGCCTTTTCTCCACCCCCCCACCCCCTTTTTGGGAATTCACCTCCATAATTTATTTCTTGCAGGAAAAAGACATTGTGGGTTCATAAATCAAAAGTACTTTATATAAAATGAAATGAAAGCTGTCTGCATATGGGATGTTTTAGCTCACATTCTTTGCAATTCAACATGTAATAAAAGAAATATGGAATTTTCACCTCAGGTCTCTATCAATAAAACAAATGTCAGCTCTGAATGCACTCTGTGTTCCTGCACTTG
>OMLM01010366.1:5094-15721 GCA_900302695.1 Helostoma temminkii | reverse complement strand
GGCCCGGGGACTGGACCCTAACTGGAAAAGTAGCACACAAAGACTAAAGAGCCGGACGTGTGAGCGTTTAGCAGCTTAAGTCGAGCTTAAGTGAATGAACACTGGTTCAGACTTTACCAAACAATATTAAGGACGAGGTTAATTTACTGAGTGAAAGCTCGGACATTTGCAATGGTTTCTTTGGATTTCGTGTAATAAGATGTCTCAAAGCAGGTCCAACTGGAGGTTCAGGCTCAGGTGGATCCTGGGAGGCGCTCGAGCACCTGCCTGCACATCTCGCTTTCCATTTTATCTTATAACATCAAATATGAACTAAAAGCTTAGTTCAACCACGTCCAACAACAGTGCTGAGATGGCGGATAAAGAGAGAGACACCTGTCCCCCTCCACAGTCACATCTGCATCAGCAATAAACACTGAGGCAGCACAGCTTGACTGATAAAACTGTATCAACACCTGCATATGGGGATCTACTGAAAATACTTACCTCAATAACACGTGCGTCCGTGGGTAACGTTTTTATAAAGAACTGTCAGAGAGGCCTGCCCATAGAAAAGTCTCAAGGCACATTACAATGTAAGGTTTAAGACCTTACAGAGGAAGGATGTGCACAAGGCTAATGGGCTAATGTTCCCTGGCCTTCTGTAGGATTTTTTATTTTGTCTTGATACTATATAAATACTGGTAGCACATAACTGCTAAACATAGTCCAAATAAAATGACCATGTCATCATTATTTTCATTACATGTGGTAGATGGGGTGTTTAAATGTACCATGACAGTGATGGTTTGTGAAGGCTCCAGGTGAGTCTTCAGAAGGTGTGGAAATAATTAACAATGAATGGTTCAACCACTGGATAAAAAAAAATATTATATATATATATATATATGTATATGTGTATATGTATATGTGTGCTAGTTAGCTGGCTAACATATAGACAGTTATACGAAAAAAGCTAACCCTAGTATTAGCTTGCTAACAGCATTAGCTCCTTACATATCTAAAATTAACTTTACCATAAGATTGCTAACATTAATATGAACATTAGCTTGTGTGTAAAAAAGTTAGTGTTATAGATAACTTTTTGTTGTTTTTTTTCATATAGCAAGTTAACTTTATGTTGCTGTATAAAATAAGCTAATGCAATGTCATGTTGTTGCAGCAACTGGCTTAAAATATCCAAGCAATATTTTCTACATGACTGATTTGGTATTTTATCAGGCATATTTCATCAGAAGCATTTTTAAATGTAATAAAACAACAAACAATATCACACACAATATCTGTTTCAGTGACTAAGATTTGGCATCAATAACAAAGTAGGGATTACTGGGGGCTGATGTGCATACGAGGACAGCTGTCGCACTACTTCCTTATCCGCACTACAACAGACCAACATCAGCAGTTTATTTTACTTCACCTGGAGCTCCTACACCTTAGTCTATTTCACTCTCCCAGTGTTTTAGTCATAGATTTGTGCTGTACTAAAGCTATTGACTAAGGTTATCCTGCTTTGGTTAGCTTGTTAAGTTTGAGCTTAATAGCGTCTAACATCAGCAGCTAACGCAGCTGAGATTAGTGTTTTATTATGTCTGTTTAAATCTGTGTTTTTCCTTGTCTGCAACAGAAGAGAGTTACCGTTTGGTGACCTGCTGACAGTGCACATGTAGCTATCTATGGTTATCTGCCCCAGCTTTATAAAACTGAAGATCATAGCTGCTTCCCGAAGCCTTTGTATAATAGAGCTGATAAATTTTAGGTTTACCATAAGTGTTAACAACACCAGGAAGAGAGTTCAGATGAACACTGAGGTCAAATGTAAAAGCCAAAAGGTGATAAATAAGCTGAAAGCATGTATGTTTTCATGGAAAATAGTGTTGTAGTCGTTGTAGGTCGAGACAAGACCAAGACCTTTAAAATGTTGTCTTGGCACCATCTTGAGTGCTACAACACTGAGGGAAAATAAGGAAGTTTTCTCTAACCTTTCAACAGTGGTGTATAAACAGTGTCGGCAGTTGAATTACAGCTGTGCCGATTAAGACAGGGACACACCTGACAGAATTCCCTGAGCTATTGCTCAGCATGTGCTCGGGTTTAATGACGGCTATAAACTGGATTTTCCTTTGAATGAACTTTTCTTTTTCTTTTTGGCATTTAACAGGTGTGGGAGAACGGAGGCAAGTTAAATGGGACTTTTGCACCTAGATTTCAAAATGTGAAGCGACACTGCTGCAGTAACATGATCAAAATACCTTCAAGTAGATATCATTTGACATAAACAACAGAAAGTAGATTATAGCATTTAAGTGAGACATGTTCGTGGTTTCTTCCAGGTTAACGTGTCATCGTATTAAATTCCAGATGGCTCCAGAACCAGGTTACTTCTTGGAGACGTCCTCCTCCACCCTGCAACTCATCCATGTGAGGCCAGGTGACGTCTGGGTTCCCACTGGACCCATTTGATTAATTACCTCTCCATCGGCAGCAGGTATGTAAGTGCAAAGTAGAGGAAAATAAGAAGGACCCAACACCTCTCTCTTAGTGTAAAACAGTGTAAGGTGGCCGCTAGCAAGCAACTATTCAAAGCATTTACCTAAGTAAATACGAGTGTACCACAAAGTTTTACTACGTCTGCACAGGCAAAGGTCCACTTTCAGTTGGTTAATTCCCCAAAGCTCTTGAATAAATATAGGGCGGTAAAACAATAGTTTCCTCTCAATCGTGTGAAGTGGTATGAAAGGAAAATACTGAAGTACCTTATGTTTATGTTTAAATACTTCACTAGAGTGCACAAACTTCTTTACACCACTGTCAACTAAACCAGTGTGTAATCAGCATAACTTTGTATCAACCGCGAGATACTTTTTATTGCAGGGCTCTTGGATTAAATTCCAGGTTTATTGCCATATTTACCTTTGGTTTATAAACCTTTTTTTGTATCATTTTAACAGGGTCATGGATCTTCAAATGTATTTACAATCAAGTACCACCTGAGATGGTGTTTCCCACTTCCCTTTCTGATTGACTGAACACACCTGACCAAGGTATTCATAGAGCAGGGCCAGTTAGGACAAGTTGAGGTTTAGCTGTGGTCTGAAACATGAGAGCATAAAGACACAACCAAACAACTTTCCTCTATCAGAAAAAATACATTGTTAACTTATTAACTTGGATAAACTGATTTCTAATTTATTTTAATGAATAAATGGATATGTATTTTGTTCAATTCAGTTTATTTACATAGCACTAAATCCCAACAAAAGACATTTCAATGTAAAGTTTAAGACCTTACAGAATGTAACAATAAGCCTCCAGCAGAACTAGGCTCTAGTGAGCGGGCATCTGCATTGACCGGTTTGGCTGAGTGGAAAGGAAGAGAGAAAAGAACAACAGGCCTCAGACGTGTTAGTGGTGTTATGTTAACGTTGGCATGAAGTGATTTGTCTGCTCATTTCAAGAGTACATTTTCTGCATGTGTTTCAATAACGTTAACCAAAACACTGGGTCTAAAATGCACTGCTGTGTTATGGTAAATAAAAGAAAAAAGAAGTTTACCGTTTTATATGTCTGTGCGTGAGGTCAGTACATAATGATAACTGGTGCCAGTAAACTGGCGTCATGTGCACGGCTGAATTGGAAACGTGTGATTCCAGTCTGTCATTGCTGTAGAAGGAGAAGGAGGAGGGGAGGGGGGAACGTTCATGAGCCCATTCCTGCAGGATTAGGGATGAAAATGTGGCCTTGTGTGCAGACGGTCTGAGCTCGGGAATAAACAGAAGGAAAATCATGCTTCCAACTGACCCGTTGAAATGCATTCTTCCTGTCTACTATTGCTAAAGGCCTAAGGATTGACCTAGCTGTCTCTATGTTTCCAAATATTCCTTTACTTCCTCACTTTATTGTAATTCTTCCTGCTGAGGCCATGCTTCTACAGATTTGAGCCTGCGTCTTGTTAGTTCTTTGTGATTTTTCTGTATGTTTCTCATTGTTTGCTTAGATACATAAAGGAGGCAGCATGCTTGTGCCCCGCAGGAAGGTGAGGGTGCTCTGTGTGATTCTGACCTTTAATATCTTCATCTGCATCCTGGTCGGCATATCGTGGAACCTCGGGCACGACAGAAGTGGCCACAAGGTTCGAATCCCATCCAAACGGTTTTGGCGCCAAGAGGTGCTGAGCAAATCCTTCTGGAACAAGGAGCAGCAGCGTCTTGACTTCATTTACAATCCAGTCATCAACTCTGGGCTGTCCAACGATTCCCTTATCAAGCTGCCAGATTGGCTGAGTGACACCGGGCCACTCAACCCCTGTGAACCGGACTACAGAGTCCCCATGCAAATCTGGGACTACAACTCTCTGCCACAGCTCTTTCAGGATTTCCTTTTGCACATGCGCTGCAGGACTTACCCCATGCTGATAAATCCACCTAGTGTCTGTGAAGACAAACCCTTCCTGCTTTTGGCAGTTAAGTCTCTGATCCCTCATTTTGACCGTCGGCAAGCCATTCGTGAAACATGGGGTCGAGCGGGTACCTTAGCTAATCGGACAGTGGTGACGGTGTTCTTGCTAGGCAACACCATATCAATAGACCACTTTCCAGACCTGTTAGAGATGCTGGCCCATGAGGCAGTGGTTCACAAAGATATTCTCCAGTGGGATTACAGGGACACCTTCTTCAACCTCACCCTAAAGGAGGTCCTCTTCCTGGAGTGGTTTAGCAAACACTGCCCCCAAGCACAATTCATCCTCAAGGGTGACGATGATGTTTTTGTCAACACCTTACAGATTATTGACCTTCTGGAAGGCCTGTCAGACGTCAAAGTCAAGGATTTTTTTATAGGTGATGTTATCAGTAATGCTCTCCCATACCGAGACAAGAAATTCAAGTACTTTGTTCCAGAGAGTGTGTTTGAGGGGCAGTACCCAGCTTACGCTGGTGGTGGAGGATATCTGTATTCTGGAGACTTAGCACTACGCCTTTATAAGGTATCTCGAGAGGTAGTCTTGTATCCCATCGACGATGTCTTTACAGGGATGTGTCTGAAAAAGCTGGGTCTGGTTCCTGAGAAGCACGCTGGCTTCAAAACGTTCGGCATCGAGGAGAAGAACAGAGGCAGCCTCTGCACCTACAGAAGCTTGATGCTGGTTCACGGCCAGACGCCACAGGAGATGCTGGAGATTTGGCCGTGGATCATCCATCCTGAGCTGGACTGCCAGTGAAAAGCTGAATTCAAGTTTTTTCAATTCAGATAATTTATTAGTAGTGTTTTAAAGACAATTTGCTGTCTTGAAAGCAAATTGACACCTAATCTTTGCTGTGTTTGTAAAAATTTGGTCCTCTGATATCTCAATTTTTAAATCAGATGCATAAAAAATATAATATAAGGGTTCTCTGTGGTTCAGTTGATGAAGCGGTTGTATCAAATGCATCCCAGTGTTGTCAGTTGTCTCTGGACAAGACACTGACCCCACGCTCTAAATGTAACATCCGTTTTTATAATGGTTATTATTATTTTCTCTGAAAATGCAACTGTATTCAAAGGTTAGCATCAATATGTCGACACTGGACATAACGCACTTTTTAATTAAATTAATTTTAGTGCTAATTATCAAGCTCTCTGTCTTGTTAAGCTCTGATGTTGCTGCTGTTACTGGACATTTGTCTTGTGTATTAGTATTTGTGCACATGTGTGTATTTCAGTTAGAAATAAAATGTGTTGACTGAGTCATGTCCAAGTTTCTGTTAATATTGATTTTGTCAATGATTGTGAAATGTTCTATATGTATATATGTATGTATAGTTGTCTTTGGTAAATAAAGCTCAAAATGATACTTTTACTTTTAAATCCTAATGTGTAAATGGAAAATGGGCTTAATAGATCTATGTAATTAAAAAAGTAGAAGGGTGAAGTGCAGTTTCTACTGGCTCAAATCTCAGGTTAGTCGCAGACCAGGAGGTTTTAGCTGCAGCACAGAATCCAGACTCAGTGTAAAATACAACAGCAACCTCTGCTGAGCCATTTTGAGACTGACAGCCAGTAAAAGGAAGCTCAATCAGCTGGTTGATGAAGTTCACCTGCTCTAACAGGAAGGAAAACTGTAGCTTAACTGAAGCTCTGAGGGTGGAGTTGTGTTTTTCATGCACTGAAAACGAACTGGTAGTAAAATGCCACAAAAGAGCAGATGTAGCTTAACAACCGTGCTGCTCATATTTCTGCTGATATTTGGTTTATTTTGGAAACGCTGTGACGCGCAGGTGAGTGATGACACTTTTCTGTTAAGATGTAATACAAAAACTTGTGACACAGCTTGTGTTGTTTTCTGTAGGTGGATGGAGAAGAAGCCAACGTGCCTCCAGGTGAGACTCAGTGCGCAGTGGTTTTTTGGGATTTTAAACGTGAATCAATTTGATCTTATCAAAATTAACGAAATTAAATATACAGTGTAGATAATAATAAACTCTTTGGTATTTTCACAGGAAGAAAAACATTTTGCCTTCGACCAATGTGTAAATCTAGATGTTATGTGTGTGCTGAAGTATTTGAAAATTGTTCTATTCTTAAAGCGAATGCTGTGCTTATTGAAAGTTGCTGTTGGATTATTACAAGTGAACCTCGGTGTGAAAACATCTTTACTGTAGATACTGTAGCTGATTCCTGCTGTTACTCAGTGTGAGTTACTAGTAGTAGTAATATGTGAAAACATTCACAGGTGCTGGTTTAAATGTAACTGCTGCATTAAATAATTCATCCTTAAATGATATTCTGTTTTCTCGTGCACAGACTCAAACCAACACTGGGTGTTTCCAGCCAGTATTGTTCCCCTGTTGTCCAAAAACTATTAAAACCCATCTGTGATCCTGGCTGTCGCATCCTGCTGCTCCAAATGCTCTGCAAAGCTCTAAATGTTGTTTAATACATCACAAAATGCAGTTTCTTACTGTTCGTTTGATTAAAAACACTGGATTAAAAATCATATTTTGCATGATTTGAAAATCCAACTAGACGTTGTAGTTGACAATTGACAGAAGTTAAGATTTTTTGTCCATTCTACATTCCTGTTTAATTTGCAACTAGTTTTTCTTCCATCTGTGAGTTGATATTTGACTGAGCTGAAACCATCTGTAAGGTTGGAAATGAAAGTTGGTCTCTTTTTCTTTTTTTTTCTCATCAGATGGACCTGGAGGTGATGGCAGTGCTTTCTTCGCACTGCGGAGCTGCCATCAGCAGCTGAGCGGTGAGAAAGGTGAGTTTTTCTCCCCAGACTACCTGTGCTCCAACCCACCTCTGTGGTGCAACTGGACCATCCAGGTGGAGCCTGGGAAGAGGATCCATCTTGACCTGGAGGACTTGACCCCTGATGATGCCTGCCACCTAAAACAGGACCAGATCCACGTGGACGAGCCCACTGGCCATTTTGGGGGTTACAAGATCCTGCAGAAGTGCTGGCAAGAGGCTAAGTACACGTCCTCCTCCAACACTCTGCATGTGGTGCTACTGATTGGTGGTTGGCCCAGCCCACCTTACAGGGGCTTCTACGGACGGTACCAGGCGTTCGGGCCACTGGTGGTTTACAACCCGCAGGAAGACTTTGCAGAAAGAAGTGGGAAATCATCTACTGGACTGGTTATAAATGATGAACAGATGGAGCCAGAACAACTGCCACCAACAAGTTCTGATCTCATGCTTGATTATTACGATCGAGCTTCCAACCTGACAGATGAGCTCTCCTGGGAGCCTGAGGAGGTGGGTGAACACCGCAGGGGGAATCAAGCTTTTGTAGCATTAGTACCTGTGCTCTACATTTTAGCATCTTTTAGCTCATTCTGGTTTTACTGGCTATGCCCTTTCCCTCACTGTGCTCATGTAAAATTGTTGGGTGTCAGCAGCAGAACAAGGTCGCTGTTTATGCAGATCTGGCAGAAAACCACAGCTTCCTGCTACTGGAAACCAAAACAATCAGCTAAAAGGGGCTAAGAAACTCTCTAGAGGTGTAATAATTCAGCAAGTCAGTGAAGATCCAGGCCAAGTCCAGTGGATAAGGAACGGTTGTCATTAAAGGTCTGGTATCAAACCCCTTTTAGGGACTAAAAGGTAACAGAATAACTACGTTACGTTATGTGCAGCTACTCTTGCGTCTCCTCTTAGATTAGTCAGCCGAACTCACACAGTAACTTATGTAAAATGTGTTGCTGTATGGGTAGAGGCAGCAGCATAACATGGTAAATCAGCACTGCAAATACGCACCGATATAAAACAATACACTTACTGTCAGATTGGGCCTTAATGTGTGTCTACATACACACGAGTCATATAAATGTACAAAAATTACTGCATAATATGGGACTTTTAAAGCTTCCTGGATTAAAACTGACCCATGTAAAGTATGTATAGCACCCACACAATAACCCGTTAAGTTTACACCGGACCAGTGGGTTGTTATGACCCAGTGTTTGAGTATTGAGATACTCTGTACTGACCCAGCACCGGAAAAACTTCAAGTCAGTGGTTTTAAGCACTACTGTGTAGTGCTGAAGCTAATGATACATTCAGAACTGTGATATTTGTGTTACTGACTTTTTAAATCGGTAATAAATCACATTGTGTATGATTTTTCCACATGCACATCCACATTTAGTTCTCATCTGTTTCCACTGTGAACAGCACCATCAGGTCTCAGAGGACTACAGTCAAGTCTTCCCTCTGACGGCTGCGCCCACAGTGCCAGCGTCCACCCAGAGGACCTCCCGATCTGGAAGAGCAGTGTCTCACAACCACTCTGACCTTCGTACTGCGTCACCACAGCAGAAACACAACACTCACGACCCGACACCAAGGCGAAGGAATGTGGAGGAAGCTCCAGAGGCTGAGGCGAGAACACAGAGCTGGAGAGAACAGAAGTCTGCTGATGGATCAGAACAAGCTGGGAACAGGACAAAGGGCAGTGACGCTTCAGATCAGAATCACTTCACTTCTGGAGGACCAGAACCAGAGGAGGCTGAATATGCTCAGCCCAGTGTGGTGGAGACGCTCTCGGACCACAGAGGACACTGTGAGTACATGTTAAGCTTTAAGAATAAAACTCAAATTCACAATAAGAGTCACAACTAAAACCAGACTCCAGTTCTGTACTAAACCACATACACGTTTAAACTAATCAGGGTCGTAGCATTGTTTCTGTAAACGAGATGAAAAGCTGATCAGTTTGGAGTAATGACCATCTGATATAATTCACTGTGAAAAACTTTCCACCAAATGACACATTTGTTTCTTTCTGTTCTGACTTGTTGTTCCTCTCTTGCAGCCAGTGGTAGAAATCACTCTGTAGATCCACATCTTCCAGGTGGTGAGTGCTGGACCAACAACACAGAGCTGCACGTTGATGTAGATGTGTTATCACCAACACTGAATAGTGGTTGATTTATTTAAAAAAAAAAAATTTTTACAAAAAATATAGAATTTTGTTTCAAAGTTTAGTTCCTCTAAAGGGGTGAATATTTTTCTTTAATAATATTAATTGATTTATTTTACTTTGTAGAGATCTGTTTTTACTCTTGTATGAAAGAATAATTTTTTGTAATTTTTGTCAGAATCCAAATTTAATGATGTTTCACTGTCAAAAAAACTATTATTTATTTAAAAATCACTACAAAAATCAATTAATATTCTCCATTTGAGTGACAAAACTAATAAAAATTTAAATGTAAAGAACAATTCAATTTATCAAAGAAATGTATTATTTTGTTTGGTCAGATCTCAGTTATCCCATACACTGACTGTTGATGTTTTATGCCGCTGGGCTGAGCCGGTACTTTCCTGTGACAGATCACCTGTTTGAAGTTGCCATTGAGGTGGAATTCAGTCAGGATTTGGAGGAGTCCTGGGACAACCAGGCCAGGTCCCTGCTGCTTGCAGTAAAGGCTTTGGTATGATGATGAAAACGAAGCAAAGTACAGACACAGTGAGCAGAATAAAACCCTGAAGGACAAAAATACTGCGCTCAGTGCACTTGGTTGTGTTTCTGCAGATCCACAAGAAGCTGGAAGTTGTGCAGACGCTGCTGGTGATGTCTTCTAAAAGGATAAAAAGGTTGGTGCCCAACTGACTACTGGCAGCTTCTGGTCTACATGTTTTCTTTTCATTTTTAAAATGAAAAGAATTAACAATCACATCACAGTAATTTAACCAAGCGTCATCTTAAGTGCGTCACTAGGTTTTCATTAGTGCATGAGAAGTGTTGCTTGTTGATGTCAGAGCTCAGCAGCTGGTTCTGTTACAGGTTGAATGCAGGAGTACTGTACATCCTCTGGCTGCAGATCAGACCGGGGTCCGGTCTGCAGGTCCACGGGTACGTGCACCCCACCCTGCAGGGCCTCATCAACACCAGCATCAGGCTCAGGGACAACCACAAGAGAGCCGTCGTCATGTCTGTGTCAACTGCAGGTACAGCAGAGTTCAAACCTCGAGTATGATAACGACCGATAGAGACTGAGTTTTTAAAGTCTGATCTGACTTTGGTAGGAAACCAAAGGGAAAACTTACAGTTACAATAATCCAAATATCTTTAAGACTTCATAATACATATATACATATAATTATTATTATTATAATCTATAATATTATTATAATC
>OMLM01010365.1:21207-36751 GCA_900302695.1 Helostoma temminkii | reverse complement strand
GGGAAAATGAGACAGCTGCGTCTGTAATGTTTCACAACATTGCTGGAATCTTAATAGTCTTTAATAATGTGCTGCATTTTTTGTAAGTTCTTACATTAAGAGTTTTAATTTGCAAAATAACTTCACTGTCAAAGAGGCTAAATGCAGTGCAGCAATATGTTGTATATGACAACATATACAATAAAGTTTTGACCCCTGACAGAACAGAAACAACTTTAAAAAACCACAAAAGGAAACAACAGCACTATTAAAAGTCCATAACCACATCCAGAGTTTCATTTGTTTCATTTTCATTTGTTTCATTCAATCATGTTACTCGCTCTGCACTGACCTTTAAACCAGTACAAACATCTCTTGTGCTCACTGGTGAAACAGCACTTCATCATTACACTACCTAATAGTATTGATCGTGCAGATGTGTATTAATCTGTGCCGTTTCTTATATGGTAAAGGTGGTGACAAACACAGTTGGTGGTTGTGGTGACAGTAGTAATAAAAATATTGTGATTATAATTCATCACCACCAGCACCACTAATCTTACAAACATTTTTATAGAGTGATGTTTTCCACCAGCAGATGTCACCAAACAGCAAATATTAACCACAATTCCCTGTTGCTTCGCCAGTCAGTCTGCAATGTATTTGTTGAGCTCTCATCATGACAGATGGCATCCATCTTTGAAATCAAAGACAAGCATATATGTATCATCAGACTGTAATACAATATGCTACTAAATAAACAGTGTATTGTATATATATACAGTACAGATATGTATGTAAGTGTATGTATTAATACTATCAAAGTGGGGATCCCTAATATTTAGATGAACCGTTCCTTCATTGTTTTAAGTCACTGATAATTTCCCTACAGAATTTTCTAACAAGGCTATAAGGATCCAACCATGGCTGGATAAACTTATTAGGGAGCATTATGGCTCACAGCAGACTGTAAATGTCAGCTTCATTATTTGTCCAGATACCAACCAGTACTCCTGTGCAGAAATACTACCTGGCCCTGGGTTCTCGCCGCGTAATTTGGTGGTAATGTCACTAAGCACAGCTTTATTTATGAATGTGTCCACTGAGCACAACATGCAATAAAAATATTAAGGTTTTAAACCTAGATTTTGAACAAGTCAAGGCCACATAATTGGATAATAATGCAGCTTAGCAAAGTACTTTCACATGCTCAGATTATCAAACAAATAGTGTACAGGCTAACATAGTCACAATAAAGACGCTAACTAACAGGTTTAGTTTAACATGTTAACATGCAAGTACAGTTGAGGCTGAAGGGAATGGGCTTAATTTTGTTGGTATTTGGTCATAAAGGAAATATTTGGATGATGATGTTGAGCATTTGTACACACAGATAATACAGTGTATCACACACAGTGAAGCTGGGACCCCTAAGTATCTTTGGTCAGTTGGTAATCCATCCACAATAGCAACACTAGGATTTTAAATGTGTTTTTACCTTCAATACACCTAAACATGGTGAGATTATTTATTTTACACAAACAAAAGCTAAACAAAGAGCTAGTGGAAGTTTTTTGAGCTTTGTGGAGTCCCTGTTGTACAAGCAGAAGACCTCAGGATTGGGCATATTTCACTTATATCATTAAAAAGTGTTAAATGATTCAGCACTTTTGAAAACACAAAACCAAACCGCTTCACACACACACAAACACACACACACACACACACACCCCTGTTTATCCACCAAAACAACCTGATACTGCAGATCTTCAAAAGCAAGGACTAGCCTGCAGAGACCACAAAGTCTCCTCCCAGCTGTGGTAGTGCCTGACCTATATATGTAAATCAGAAAGAGTTGATTTAGCAAATTTTAGTTCAAGTGCAATTTGATTTTTCAATGAGAACTTTTTGTTTTTTATCCAACACTAAAGTGGTGCAAAATGTGGTTATGAATTTCTGTAAACAGCTTCAATTTTGAAGGTGAAGTGTTAATTCAAGAGAAACTCCACACTGCCACAAATAATTTGAAATCAATTGAGCTTTTGTCAAGCTATTTGTCAATGCAGCTCAGCACACATATGACAAGATGTACCCAGCAAGAGTCATTGTTAGAAAAGTAATGGGAATAGACAATTTGACTAGGAAATACATGTCTTTTAATCGACTTCAAACCAGCAGAGGAAGAAGTATTTGCTTGGACCGCTTCCATTCAAATACCTTCTACGTGCAGGGTATTTGAGATGAAATGATGTAGAAAAACATCATCTTTGCATTTATGAGATGTTTAAATGTAGCGGATCCTTCAGCCGGTAAACAGCACACAACAGCTGATCAGTGTCTCCATCTACTGTGAGAAAGTAGTGCAGACAGCAAAATGTAGAACATACTGTCTTTAAGAGGTTTAACTATTATTGCAGAAAAACCTGTGAACTTAGTATATATTATACTACCTGCATGTTTTCCCAGTTTTCATTGTAGTGGGTGAAGGTGCATCCTGTTTAATGTACAGTCTAATGTAAACTACAGTTCTGCCATCAGCTCTACTTTTACAAGGTTATAATCCCTCGGTTTTTGTTGGAACTGCCAGAAAGGTGATATTTCTACTATATGTTTATTATTATGGTCATGGTGGAGTCATGCTGGAATGCATTCTATTAAGAGAGAGAAAGACTAGAAAAGCCTCCTAACATAAAGCACTTCAGTAAGACTCCGCCGCCCACTATGACCTGCTATGCCAGGTGTATCGTGCCATAAAAACATAATGTTTTCATTTATCACTGAAACATGAGAAGCATTTGTCCTACAAAACAACATCACAGTCACAGTCCTTTCAGGTACACCGCATAGAAAAGATGCCACAAGTGATTAAACACTTTGGCACTGACCTTGTCAATTATATCCATTTACGAGGATAGGGACCTATAAATAGAAGCCAGCTGAAGACCTCCCCAGGGAGCCATAGATGGAGGCTTGACACTGGTGGTGGTTTTCTGGAGGAATGATGCAAAATATTAGACGACAAATATTGTATAGAGACATAACTGTTTATAAATGCCTCACAGGTCACGTTTAATCTATGAATAACAACATTTCTGTTGCCTTATGATGATTTGTCCTTTTTGATAAGGATGCAGTTATAAATATTTCGTTTACAATATTGATGACTGATGGATTCTGCTCTATAAATCTTAACAAACTGAGTTTGCTGCAGGTGCATACATCGTCTTCTTCATAAGATCAGAGGTCAAGCAGGATATTTGAGTGATCTTCTCACGAACTGCAGAACTGAAAAGACGCAAGTAGTAAAAGCCAGAGCCTCAACTCGACAAAACAGTTCTTTGTAATAGCTTATAACTTATCTAAATAAAGGGTTTAATTATATTAGACACTCAAGCAGAGGACTATAGGAATATCATAACGTTTTAGGAAGAGACCTCCTGGGATTTCAGCAATGAAATTTATAACAGACCTATTTAAGCTGTAAGGCAATTAGTATTAGTCGTCGTCTTAGCATTATTACAATCACAAAGCTAATGTTTAGGTTGAATTTTCTCTTCATGTATGCTGACTTTATTTATTTATTTGAGGTTTGAGAACCATTAATAGCATGTGCTATGTTTGTGCTGTCAATCTCCCACCTGTAAAAAACTAGTGCAGTCCATGAGCTTTGTATAGTAACATGTGATATAAAGTAAACAACCATTAAGCCTGTTAGCAACTAATTTAAGTAAGTCATAGTTCCTTTATGTCTATTATAGGTTAAGTAATGGTTTTAGTATAGCTCCTTGTTTTCTGCAGCCTGTTGTCTGCTTGGCATCTCAGTAAAGGTCACTGCACAATGCAAACACACATTGAATAACGCTGAATGTGTAATCCAGGTACACTTGGAAACATGCCGTATTACTTGAGTACTGCCTTCTGGTTTCTCTCTTCATCACCACCATCTTTTCACTACACAACAGATCTTCACCATTATCTTTGTCAAAGCCTTTAATCCACCGTCTTTAGCACCTCATTTGCTTCTGGAAGTCAAAGTGGACAGTTTTCCTTGCTAATGCACTTAACATGGAGGTCAATAACAGTAATGTACTGTACTTTACAGGGTTTGAAGCTAATTGCTGCCATTCTTATCAGAAAACTGAAGAATCCATAATGTAGGTATTGTCAAGATACTGAAAGAACATGCTGGTGTACTGTATATAATGTAATTTCTTCTTAGGCTTCTCTTACAAAATAGGTTTCCTGCTAAAATAAAAGTTGATGAACCTACTAACTAATATGAATGATAGAGCATTTGTGACTATGTTATGGTTATACTTTGATAACAGAAAGGAAATAAGGCACACGGCATATTATGAGTTGTTGTAGTGAGCCATTTCCTGTTTTCTTAAAGATGTCTGTAGCAGAACATTGTGTGCTGTAAAATGAAAACTGTGAGCTATGATACACTAAAAGACGAATTGTAGAATTGATATAAATTCACTGTGGGTTTCACTGAAAATTACCCAAATCGCGTTATGAGTAGTGGTTTGACAGATTGTTAATCTAAAAATATATATTAGTGCAAAGTGCACATAATTAAAAACAGGGAAAACAATGTCATCAGTAACTACAGCATGTTTTCCTGTAAGACCTTTGAAAGTTTGTGCTCTATCAGTAATTAAAATCTGTAGTTTTGTTGCCTTAGTTCAATCTGATAGGCACTGCTGCTCTAGAATCACGTTCTCCACTGTGTCTTGTTTGTGTAGCATTTCAATGAACACTGAACTTGACAATAATGTATGCCGACAAGCATATTTTATACATCATCTTTAATGTATCTGGGACGTAAAAGGACAAATGTCTCTCAGTTCGTCCTAGTCTACCAGATTCCGTGCAGAGAATTTTCCCCCTCACTTCTCACTATCCCAGACACTCTGCTGTCTTTTTTTTTTACAGCTGAACCAGACCACTCACTAGAACACACTGCCCATATTTTCTTAAGTGTTCTCACACACTCTTTACTTTTTCATGGTAGTTCTGTCTTCATACAGTCTTGGTGGTGTTTTGAGCTGGAGGCCACGAAGACAGAATGATGCGTGATGCAAAGGAGACTTTAGAGAGCCTGCTTTGCATTTGATCGACCTCTTACTCTTTCATCAGCAGCGATGAGAACTTCTCCTCAGCCACGATTAGAGGGGCATGTAGAAAGATGTAAATTTAGACAAGATCATAGAAAAAGCTGCAAGGCTTAGCCAGCTAGAAGTTAGACAGATAAATCAGGTCAAACAGAACAGGGGACAGAATCTGCAGGAGGCATTTGTGAAAAGTTTTTCATTCCAAAATGTAATGTACATTCTTTAAGGAGAACCATGGACCACATGCAGATGTTAATTTTAACCTTTATTAACATATTCAGGATGAGTTTCACTGAACATGCATGATATTTTCCTATAATTCTCCTGTAATTTAAAACACATGCTATTTGCAAGTGCAACAAAATTCACCATTGTTGCATGCTTAATTATCTGTGTCCTTTGTGTCACCTTTAACCCTTTACTTTACTAGTAAGTGTTGTTGTTTTTATATGTGAGAAATGTTTACTAATATTTTCCTATATAGGTAAATTTCAATTAATAACCATCTAAAATCACATGAATCAGCGCGCAGCAGGTCAACTGAATGTGCAAAATTGATGATTTTAAATATAAAACAAACAAAACATAGGTATAAATGAATACATAACACATATAACTTGTTCTTATAAACTCCTAAACACAATTAGTAGCAGAAGAAAAATATGAAGTATTTTATAAAATGCATTAACTCATCCGACAAGCTTGTTGTTTCTACCACAAAACACACACACGCACATGTTCAGTTTTGTTTCTAATGCACTGCTGTTTTTGCAAACATTCACACCTGGGAGTACAACCTATATCTGCTGCTGCTGACTGTTGAATGGCTTCACTGGAGCATATGAGTGCTAACTGCCTTTTCTCATTCATTTTTACACAGCCTACTCTCCATGCACTGACCTGGGGAGATTGGTACCTGTAGGCTACCAGAGAAGACCATATGTGTATGGAACATTCAGCTGCAACATAACAACACTAACATGTTCACGTACACTATGAGGGACAGTAAAGTGGTTGCCCACCTTCCTTGAGAAGGCGGAAATGGACAGAATTGGGTTTCAACTTCAGAGCTTGTTGAATGTGAATGTGGTGCAGTGAAAATCTGACATAAATAATAACCAAACAAACAGGATTATCTGCAACCACAGTTAATCCTATTTTATTGCAGATACTGTACATCTGTGTGCATTTGAACATGTGGATGTGTGCACTGCTTGTGTGTTAAGGTTTGAAGTGTTGATGGAGCAATTCAGAAGATCTCCTTTTTTTAGCCTGAATAAATTATTGTGCTGGCAAGCATCTGTGTCTGTGTGTATGTGTGTGTGTGTGTCTTAACATGAAACAGTCTCTTGCACTGTAAATCAGCTCCCTAAGGTATCGCCACCCCTCAGCTCTTGTCACATGTGCAGCCTCATTTTCAGCAGGTGTGCACAGACGTTTACATGAAGGTGAAGATGCAGCATACGGTAAGTGGGTGTACGTGTGTGTGCGCGTGTAGGTGCCACACATTAGTACACAAAGAGTATAAAAGAACAACAAACATAAGGCGTTTAAAATGTGTTGGATGATGGGAAATGTGTAAGTAAATGACTATATTGCTGCCTGTTGTTTTGTGCTAATTGACTTGATGTTTCTCAGCCATTAGACTGTATTTCCATTGGCGAAGGAGCAATTAGCTTATCAGGCAAGAACACACACACACTAAAAAATGTACATACACACACATATGCATGTACACACAGACACACGCACACATACACACACACACAGATACTTGACAGTTTGATCAATGGATGTCTTACTGACCGTAATGACTCAGTACGGCCCCCTTTCAATGCAGCACAGCTTGGGTCTGAATACAATAACCCTTTATCACAATCTCATACACATGCACACGGTGCATATACACACACACGCGACCATGAAACAAAAGGCACATCAATCATAATCATAGGCACCTTTTAAGACAATAAAGCTGAGATAAGAAGGGAAATGGCATATCCCTAATTACTGTCTCACTGTTGTTTACGCCCAGTTATCACACACAAATACTTATATACTGTATGAGTGCAGGCTTGCACACATGCAGACACATACCCACAGTAGTACTGAGGGGGGATGATGAAGTTTCTTTAAAGAGAAATGGGTCTTGTGGACCCAGAAGAGTTCTTAGTACCACAAAGCTCTTCTCTTCTCTTCTCTTCTCTTCTCTTCTCTTCTCTTCTCTTCTCTTCTCTTCTCTTCTCTTCTCCTCCTCTCACACAAATAACTAAACAGATTCATGGATTGGTTTTGTTTCTCTGTTTCCCCTCTGAGTGTAAAATGCTCTATTGATCCAGTGGATCACTCTCAGTGACCCACCACTGAGTTGTGAGAGCCAGCCGTCCCCTGAGTAGCTGGACTGTCTCTCATCGATTAAAATGAGTCATCAACACACCTGAAGATTGTATTTATTTTTCTGTTCAGCCTGTCAATGTGTCTATGTTGACATTGTGTGTTTGTTTAGTCTGTGGGGGGTGTCTGATTAATTGTGCTCTTGCAAAAGGATTGGAAGTGCAAAGGTACGTCATGAATCACAAAAGTAACTAATGGAAAATGTTCATTATCCCATAATGTTAAAGTTAAAGAAAGCTCAGAGTGAAACACTCACTGCCTACCTGACCTGATGTCGGCCTCCTATGATTGTGATTCCCTGATTTGATCCTAGCTTTGGACCATCTGGGCTCTGCTTTGGATTCTGGCTCTGGTTCTAATTCCGTCTGACTCTCTGATTCCCATTCTGGCCTGCTGTTACTCTAATACCTGGATTCTCATTCCTGACTTTGTCGTTTTGAATTGATTTGGATTGAATTTGTGGATCAAATGAAATGTTTTTGAGGATTCTTCTAGACATAGTAGAAAGCTTCTCTTTTTCACGCATTAAGTGCATCATTCACCATAAATCATCTTCTGCCTCTGTTGAATGCTTTGTCTCACTGTTACCATGTGGAGAACGTTGTCATTGCACATTACTACTTCACATTAACTCATGCTGTCAGTCACGATTGTGGACAACAAATAATGAATCTCTGTGTACCTGTGGAGAAAACTAAACCATAATAACTACTATCACCACTGCTAGCTGTTTCACCAGAATTAGCATCAGCTACTAGAGATGTGGCGGCATCATTATCTCAATGCCACTCATTAAAATAACATTAACACTGAGAGGGACTCTCACTTACTCAACAGAAGTTGATCACTCTCAAAGCTTCAGTGAAAATGCCACTGGCATTAAATTGATAGATTTGAGCAACTATACCAACTCAAACCAGAGACTCTGTGTGTACTTAATATAGAAAAATTACATCTGCAGTTATGCCTACAGGTGTGATGTCATGTGCAAATTTACTGGTTGAAGGTCTGCTGATAAACTTGGTCAGTCTACATTTTGCCTCTAATATGCTCTATATGATGCCGGGATTCTAATAGTAAAAAGTCTAATGTTGAGTTGATAGCATGTTTTGGATAATTGTCTTGCTAAATGAGGAAGGTTGTCCCAATTAATTAATTTGAATTCTTTGTAAATAAGCAGAAAAAAATCTTTACAGGTGTAAATTTATTCTGATGCTACAATAAATAAAGATTAGTGATCCTTCTCTAGAAGCATCTATGTGACACCAAACCATGATACTATGTCTGCCATGCTTCACAGATGAGATTCTAGCTTGGACCTTTTCTTCTTCCTCACTGTGGCTATCACATTGCTAGAGGTTAATATTGTACAGAACCTTTGTGAACTACCTCTGTACTGCACTTTCTGCAAATTTCAACCTGGCTTTTAGTGCTGTTGTTTGGATCTTGTGGTATAGCCACTCTATTTCTGCTCATGAAGACTGTGAAACCTTCAACCTTTTTCTCTGGAGGTTGTCGGTGATGTTGTCTGTCAATTTTGGAGTTTCCTTCACAGATCTCACAATGATTCTGACAACAGCTCAGTACACCAGTGGTTTCTTTCTTTTTCAGGACGTTGCAGACTGTTGTATAGGCCATACCGAATGTTTATGCAGTGCCTCTGGTTTTTTCCTGTACACTCTTTTTTCAGATTCAGAATGACTTGCTTTTCTTCCATTGACATTTCTCTGGTTTTCATAATTACTTATCATTATCTATGTTTGATAACAAATGTCTTCACAGTCAAAACCCAAGGCTTAAACTCAGAACTGTTTGTTTGAACAATCACTCTAGGTAATAAAATTTAAAAAAAAAACTTTTGATGATCTGATACAGATGGTGCTGTAGTCCATGTCGTTTAACACATTTCTGGTTTATGTTGTATAACACATCATAAACCAGAAATTCTAAACTTTTAATCTCATCTAGCCTGGCTTGCACTGTAAGTACCCGCTGTCAGCACATTTAAAACTCATTAGTTAACATATTATTCCATTTATCAAACCTAAACAGAAATATATAAAAAAAATTCTATTACTACTAGACTGCGGTTTTAAAGGAAACCATTTCTGTTTCTAATTCTTGGCTTTGCCACCACAGGGTTGTCAGGCAACCATCAGAAAAAAATATTACAGTGCCTAGTTTCATTTTAATTTCTGTACATTATATTGCACTAAATCAAACTATAGTGTTAATTACTGAGCTGTAGGGGCACTTCTCTAGCACTGAATACAGCCAGGATAGATGTTTGTGTTCGTGAATATATACCATAGCAGAGCCATAGTTGCTATTTTATTCCCCAAACCATTCAAGTGCACTGACACTTCTACTATCAATCCATCTCAATGAACTGCAATTGGGTATTTTCCCCCCAAGTGCTGAATTTAAAATGTCTCAGCTACTGTGGGTGGCGTGTTGAATTTAAATGGTTACATTATTATTACAGCCATTTTGTTTTCCTAACATCAAGTAACAGGAGTCCCATTTTATTTTGATGTCAGAATTATTTGTTCCTGTTGGTTTACATGCTAAAACTGTGATTTTGCACCTTCGTTCAGCCTGCAAGAGTGAATTGAAAGTCAGAAGAAAAAAAAAAGACCAACTTCACACTCACCAAACTGTCACATTTCATTCAGTCATTTGCATTACTCCCCAGTGTCTTTTTCAAATCCACTAAAATCCCTGTCATTTCAGTCCCTGTTTCACCCTCCTGCTCAGACCTGCCCTACAGAAAGGCTGGATCTCTCCTTGGCAGTCACCTAATGCTTCGCCTCTCCTCTGTTCACCTGCAGCCAGTTAACTAATCACCTGTCTTAGTATATATGTCAGCCTGTTTGCATTAGGCCACTGCCATAGTGTCAATGCCTTCAGATTTTATTCTAGTATCTATATTTCAAGTGTAGACTGTTTTTGGATCACCTGTTTTTTCCTCCTACTTTGTGATTCCTCAATCTAGATTATTTTTAGATTCTAGTTAGCAAACTCTGCATGTATCCCTGACCACACTTCTGCCAATTCCTGTGTCTGGTTGCCTCAGCTATTAAATCTAAACTGTTGAACTTTTACCACCTGTCTCTCAGTTGTGCTATTGAGTCCAAGCCTGTGAGCATGACACAAATGCAGATGAAATCATGGCCAAGAAGCCATACACCATTACAGCAGCAAATGAATTGCGAGTATATACACTGTCCTCACAGGTGTAGCATAACAAACGTGTGGTAAGTGTGAAAATGCTCATGCAGAGTGGATCTTTTTTCTTTGGCCTGTGGGGACTCTGGCTATAGTTTGTTTCGATTTTCTTAGAGAAAGTCAGCTGCTGTAAGTGGAAGGTTTCTATTGGATTTTTTCTCTTTCTTTCTTCACAGCTTTTGTTATTTTTCTCTTTGTCCATATTTTCATTCAAAGCAGCCTTCCATTCCCCCTTCTGTTGTCTTTGCCTCTCTCTTTCCCTGCATCGCTTTTCATCCCTCTGTTCTCTCATTTTCTTTCTTCTTGTGTCTCATTTCCATTCTGTCCCTGTCTCTCTCTCTCTCTCTCTCGCCCTCTGTTTCCCTCTCTTCTGTATCTTGTGTTTTCGTCCTCTGCAGCCGACGCTGCTAGACAAACAGGACAGTAAATTTGCATTGCTCAATAACACTGTGTTCGCCATCACATTATACACTGCAACTAGATGCCAGTGATACAGGAGGCACCTTCACAACCATTCCTCGTCTCACTGGTGTTTCCTTTGTCGCCTCTTCCTCCCTTCCTCACTCCCCTCTTCATCTCTTCAAGAGCTGCCGTTGACAGGCTGCAGTAGGATAATTGAGAGTTCTATAGATCGCATGGGGTACATTGATTCCCTCCACTGCTCTGTTCTCTTCTTATTTTCAACTGCACCGCCTCCCCTCTCCTCTCCTCACCTGTTTTCACTTCTTTCTCTTTCTCATGCTATGCCTGTCACTCTCTTTCTGCCTCCTTGCCTCCTGTTCCTTCTGTGATCACAAGTTGTAACTGCTGTGATTCGCTGCATAGATAATTCACCACCCCCTGATCTATCTGTCTGGTAATCTCCTTGTGTATCTCTGTCTGTCTGTCTGTATGGCACATCTTTCTCTATTGTGGCCAAAAGCGCGCAGACGGATAGCCTCTGTGGCTGACAAAAGAAATGAAGAAAAAGAGAAGAAGGAAAATAGAAACCAAAGGTGCAATTTTCACAAATATTGACTAGCACTCTTTTAGTACTTTACAGTTATGTTCAAGATTTAGAACCTTTTACTTGCCTCCTCCACCTTATTTAGATTGCCTTGTCAAATGTGGAATTGATGGGGGATTTTTGGCTTTTACACTACGAGGATTTATTTAGTTTTTTTCAATAGACATTCAAATAAAAGAGCAATCCTCGTCTTTCTGTCTATCCAATAATGATAATCCTTCACCTTTAAGTGCAAATAAATATCGGTTTTTATCCTCCTGTTGCCAATTAAAACAACACAACTGTGATTGAAGCTCAGCGGCAGCAGCAACAGCTTGACTTGAGAAACACGAGTTTGCATTAGAAATAACAGCATCCAAAGCTGAAAAACGTCAAGAAAAAAGGCTTCACGGAAACAAAAACTAAGGAAAACGACATTTCTTATTTGAATAACAAGTGCACTCTGCAGTAAAAAAAATGCATAAACACCAGAGCATTAAAGCGCTAAAAATGACATAAAAAAGATTCTCACATTTCCCACTTTAGGATTTAAACATTTCACAGGGGGAAGAGATGCAGTATATTTTAGTGCAGAAGTCCTATCAAGAGAAGATGGTTGTGTTTGATTTTACAAAAACAGAGTTATTTGTACATTGATCTGCTTTTCTCCTGATATGGATGCTTTGGCTTGGCCTTCACTGGCTTGCTTATGCTCAGTCATCTCAATCCTCTGCCGATGCCGAGCACCAAATACAAACAACGACCTTCAGTCATTTCTCCGTCTGATTTACAAGAGCTCATTGTTTCAACCTGGCTCAATTACTGCAGTGAATTATTGTCTTAATCATTACTGGAAGTGTTTTATTTAGATTTTCACTTCAATTAAGGTGAAATGAGGAGTTTTGTTCATATACTTCACACTGTAATAACTTTCATATTTATCTCAAGAGTACTTCTCAGAAGCTCACTGGGTAATGTCAAAAAATGCATTGTCACTTAGCCAAAAGTAAAGTAGTTTTTCTTAGTCTTGACATTGTGAAGATAAAGGATTTTCACCCAGAGTTGGACAGGGGCCCTAGAACATGTCATGGATTATAGATATTGTGTCAGAGCTGCTGTTGAGTTGTTGTCACAGGGCCTACAGTTTCGAGCCGTGTTCAGGGAACGTGTCTCTCATTTGTAGAGAATCCAGCCTGTAAAAAATATGCCCAATGTCCCAAAGAGTTCCTTGTTAAATAAATAAATGAATAATTAAATTGGGCAAAAAGTATGAAATTTAATTAAATTTACTTCAGATTTTTGCCAATTACATGTTTACCTCATGTTACTTTTTAATTTAATGTCACAGTTTGTAATGTCACTTTCCATGACACTTTCCATGTAATGTCACTTTTCCATGACTCACTCAGTATCTACAGTATGAACAATGCTATAACAACAGGCTTAACTGGACTGAAATGCAGCTGCTACAGAAAGTAGTCATGCCTCTTCACTTTTTGGAGCATTTTCTGTGTCGTAAATTTACAAACTCCCATTTCCAGAAAAAATAAGATAAACATATAAAAAAAGAGAAGACTTCAGTTTTTTCACTGAGCAATTAAATTGCATATTGTAAATATAGACAGGAACACACAACAAAAAAGTTGGGACAGAGACATGTTTACTACTGTGTTGCATCATCTGTCTTTGTAATTAGACTTTTGGGAATTGTCCGTTCTTGCTATATGATGTAAAAAGGCAACCACTTAGCTGCAGTGGCTGGACAGGGTCTTCAGTGCAACCATTTTGATAGTGTCATAGCTAACAAAAGCTACAAAATAAGTCTGCCTGCAAGTTTGAATATGGAAAAACAGATAAAAACAAACTAACAAACAAACAATAAAACTCTTTGTAGCCTACTCCTCATCTCTGCTAGTCTAGCAATTATTGACTATTTGAGAGCTGAGTTTGGCCACTCAGCCATTCAGGCAATTTTTCTGAATGGCAATTTGCAGTACTGCAACTGTGACTCAGAAAGCATTTTCCCAAAGACTATGCTGATAAAATGTAGTCGAAGAACACCTCAAACTGCAGACACAGTCATTTTTAAGACTGGACATATCAACACTACTGGCCTCCTATGAATAGCAGAGGTGGTAAGTCACTATTTACTCATATGTTTTTACTTAGTATTATCATTTAATTTCACTTAACTCCATTACAAATATTGTGCTTTTACTTCACTACACTTATTTACCAACTGATGTTTTTGTTCCATAATTCTGTAATGTAGTCTCAAGACGAAGATCTCTCTCTCTCTCTGTGTGTCTGTGTGTGTGTGTGTGTGCGCGCATGTATGTAAATTTTCACCAATAGATTTTAATATTTATGTCATCTAAAGCATCAGATTCAACACTTTTCAAATTATACAGTATTGTCAGTGAAGTAGTAAAATGTAGACACTGTAAATTGTACTTTAACTTGGAGTGGAGTATTTTTCAAGGCAAATACTTGCACTTTTGAGTATTCAGATGTGGTGGAATTGAAATAAATGAAATAGAATGTAATACTCAAAAGATATTTGAAACCATTCTTTGATAAAATGATAATTTATTAAAATAAGAAGATATCATTTCAGAAAAAACAAGTTGAGCTTTTATTTTTTCTTTATTTATTTTATTTGACATATACCCAGAGATGTTTTTTAGTTAATAAAAATACTCTTGCTCCTCTCTAGAAGAAAACATCTATGAAACAATTTTTGTTTAAAAGTTTAACTACTGAAGATTTCTCAGTATCACACTTGTTAGTTGCACACTGAAGCACAATTGGTTTCCAAAGTTGTGATGTACATGCGGCCTAAAACTCAGATTATAGATGAGCACAGAGAAACTTTCTTTCAGAAGATAAATGTAAAATAGTTGTATCATTCTACACTGCGAAACTCAAACATCTGACTAGCAGAAAAATATATGTTTGAGGAAGTGGGAGTAAATTATTGAAATTGATTAGTGAAATGCACTTCATTTTTGTGTTTTTCTTTAAAGCAGATCTAATCTCAATTTTGAATTAGGCTGGTACAGTCAAATGATATTTTTTGGCATTTTACAACAGTAACAGAGAAACTTCTAGGTGTTTTTAAAAGTAAAGTTCACTTGATTTCCAGTTGAGGTGTTGTTTATCCTTTTCACCATGCTGTTATAAGTCATTATCACTTAGCTTAGCTTTGTAGTCTTACAGTCTGACCTGTTGCAGAGGCAGTAGGCATCACCGCCATCTAATCACCTAGTTCAGCTTGAAACGAGCTGCAGCTGAAGGCGCTCTAGTTCTGCTTTTTCCATCTAAAGTTGGAATACAGAACAAAATTTCCCTTTGAAACTGGTCAGAACTTTAACATTTTTCGTCTTCACAAAGTATGTGCTGACAAGGGGAATTTAGAGTATTGGACAATGGCAATTAACAAAAAGCAGTAAGGAAGCAGAGCAGGGTGAATAGGGAACGTCATAAGGAAAGATGAGACCCTTTACTTCCTCATCACTAAATCCTTGCTGACGGGCATGGAGGATTCTCTCTCCCAAACCTTTTTTTTTCTCTCCCTCGTCTTCTGTTTTAATGAGCACACACACGCTTTCACACACCCCCATGCACATACACACATAATCTTTATCACCATTCCTTTCTCCATGTTTGTGCCTCGCTTTCTCTTCTGGCACACACACATACACACACCCTAAAGAGCAGAGATTGCCTCATTCTATCATCATTGGCCTTATTTTGAACAAAGCGTGTACAGACATATATTGCAGAAAAGCCTAAGTCAGGAAGAGAGTATTGTCTGTTTTTTTTTTTTTCAAGACAGCAT
>OMLM01010365.1:0-17886 GCA_900302695.1 Helostoma temminkii | reverse complement strand
CACACACCCACATGCACATGCACACACACACCCACACACACACACACACACACATACACACACACACACACACACACACACACACACACACACACACACACACACACACACACACACACACACACACACCTCCAGAGGAACACAGGAGCAGTCAACCTACAACACTGGCAGCCTTGGGAATCGACTGTAACCACCAGCGTTCAGGTGTTTTCTTCTTCTTCTCTGCACTCAGGATAAATCATTGCAAGATACACAGAAGTAAAAACGAGTAAAAACAAACTCTTTGTTAGTCCATATACTAACATATAATAATAACATGATATTTCTTGAGTCTAATAGCTATTTTTATATATAACAGATTGTACAGAGTACATGCGAAAATGTGCAAATGGAAACAATGGGCACATACTCCCAACAAATTATTGTTGGCATTGGAGCAAAGTCTTAAGGTTGTGCAACTTAGATAAAATTTAAAATGAGAATGGATTGCTTGGACTTTGCAGTAGGTAACTAATATTTTTTACGTCAAACACAGAGCTTTCGAAAATAGATGTATAGTGTTTTGGAAAAGCTTGACCTCTAACAGCAAAAATGCCCCTTTATAGTTCTCACTGTGCAGAGATTAAAAGCCTGTTTTGCAGTGTAATCCACTGTAAGGCCTCAAAGTTAAGCACTGTACAAGACACAACATAGAGATACTTGTGTGGAGGATTATAAGATGTCATCAGATAACCAACCCACACAAACTATGAGCTGAACCACAGGAGAAGACAACATCCAAGGCTTCAACTCTCAACCCCTCGGGCAAAATCTGCAGTTGCAGATAACAACATTGGCTCCAGTCTGCAGGGGGTAAGAGAGACTTCACTTTTCTAGTATGAATTTGACCACTAGCGATGACTGTAGAGAGAGAGAGAGAGATCCTTATCCTTGAATGCTCTCACCACTGTTGTTGACATTCAACTGTTGGCACAGAGCCTAGTGCTTCAGCTGTTAGCTTGTAGAGTGGACATCACCGGCCTGACCTGCCATGACACTGCAGTAATACTGTTTCAAAAGGAAATAACATAAAGTGGGTGGAAGTCCTTGTCCAGCTAAACACCACCTTGCAGTCTGCCTGACACGTTGGCAGTTTCTAAAGTGTTTTATTTAGACGCAGCAGTTTGTGCGACGGAGGAACAGGTATCGCACTGAAGCGAGTGCTCTAAAATTAGACTGAAACAAAGTGAAGAAAACGACTAAGTACTTGAGATCAGAACTCTAACAATCAGAGACAAGAGGAAATTAACCACAGCTACTTTGTCACATCAAGTACCAACAATAGTCTTCGTATAAACAAAAAAGGGTGACTTTTAAGAACCTCTTGATTTAAATGCTTAATTGAAAAATAATGACAGTGCTGTTGTAAGTGGTAATGACACTATATGTAATTTAAACCTTTGTGACAACAACAAACAACAGTTTAAGCGCAGAAAAAACAACCATCCTCATACAGCGGCATGCTGTACAGTACTGCTGAGAAATGTCCAAATGTTTTGCTGTTAGTATAATTTTCTTAATTTAATTTTTGTTTTGTGTTAAGACTTTAAATCATGCACAACATGAATCTCCACAAAGCTACATAACCACATGTAACTACTGTACATGTAGTGGATAAAGCATCTACAGAGACACCACATGTAGTCCATAAGAACTCTGTAGTCTTGTCCTCATGAGTTGCACAGCTATCTCTGCTGCACACTTTGTACTTGCTGTGATCACTGGTCTGAAACACACTGAGTGACTCCCGGCAATAGTGTCCATTAATGAGACAAACTGAAGCTACCTGAATGTATCTCTAGTGCTGTTAGTGCATAGCCCACAGCCGTTATCACGACAAAGTTAATAAAAGAACACACAATTACTCGGGGTAATATAATTAAAGCAGGAAGTGGCCTGATCATGTGCAGTACAATATTCGATGAATCAGTCTGGTGTTGCTGTGGTGGAGGTGAAATCAAAAACAACGTCGTAGATGTTGGTAGACATAATTTAAGTGGCACGTGAATGATATACTATAATATATGAATAATATACTGTAGCTTAGTGCAACTGCTGAACATTAGGTTACAAAACAATGGGCAATGTAATGCTATAACAGTCTCTTCTATCCTATGTAATTGTAATTAGTGCCATTCAACCACAGAGCATTAGAGAGGTCCAGTAGTTATGTTGAACAATCAGGGATAGCTCACAGTCATCCTTCTTATTTATTTCAGGGGGGCTGGGTCGGGTTGAGGTCACAGCTCTGCAGGCTAATCCACCATTTTGCACCAGATTCAGAAAAACTTTTTTTTTTGTTGTTTTGGCATTTGACTTGTTAAAATGAACCATCGTAAACACTTTAAATAATTTTAAACCACCTTTGTGTTTAATATTAGAAAGTATGTAGACTAATGTATTTGATCTAAGCAGAACAAGTAATATGGAAAACAACTGTCAATATAAGCAGGTTAGGTACAGAATGTTGCACTACAGCCAGAATCACACATGATATGTGGTTTCACATTCTACTATCAGTATAATATTTATATAGTATATCTCCTGGCTCTCTTATATTGTGATGAAGCAGAGGTGAAAAAAGAGCTACAAACTGTGCAGCGGAGATAAAAATGGGACTTCTAAAAACATTTCACCCTCTGTTCGTTTTGACTCCTGACTCCCTGCTTCCTACGCTCTCCAAAATACACCTTCCTTCCAATCACGTCACTTAAAATTGACAAATGCACAAAAGTGTATTTCTGGAGACACAGAAAAGAAAGGGACGTCTTGACAAGAGGTGCTTCGAGTGAAAATACAGAACTCTTTATTATTATACTTCTGTGACTTGTATGAGTTAAAGGAAAAGATTATAATTAAATACTTCATTACACTTTATTATTGTCATTTAGATGGTGTGGCGCAGACAGAGGTAGTATAGGTGTGAAAATAGACAGTAAAGATAGAAGTCAAACAAAGACTGAAGCCCACAAAATTATAGGGGCACAAGGTCTGCTCCTGTTGAGCCCCTTTGATCCACCGAATTGACCTTCCATCAGTTTTGGACTACAGGGAGCTATTTATAAGATAGAAGCCACTGAGGCTGAAAAATGTCTCGCTGTTCCCCCGACAATCAGACCTGCAGATCTCTGACCAGAAGCAGGGGCGCCCGATGGGCTCGTCCGGCTGTGCCGACGCCAACGGGCTGTCAAGCTGTTTGGTAATCAGTGAACTGTTGCAAACATTTGGATGCTTTGTCAACCGGTCTGTGAACATGAGAGAGTATGAAAAGTCAGAAAATGAAGATGATTTATAATACACGAGAAAAGTGGTGTCGCTATTCCCTCTGGAGCAGTAAACACAATGAGGAGTGTCAGCAGAAGAGTAAAAGGACAGGATGAGATACTATCACCATGAGGAGACAAGGGAGATCAAACAAGCCCTTTCCATGAACTACTGACTAAATAAAGCCCCCTGAAATAGAGACTTATTAAAACATATTACATGTTTTGTATTTATCACTGTTCCAAAATCTGAAGGGAAGTTACCAGAACATTTAATTGCTTCCATGAAAATGTCTCATCGCGTCTGTACCTGTTGTTCTATGATGTGTGTTAAGTTCCTTCAGCTATCTCAAGTCAATTCAGACACGCAAGAGCAAAATAAAAACCAATTAATCACCAACTAATCAGAAAGGTGATAGAAAATACTGAATTTAATCGAAGTGTGAATCTTACCAAGCAGTCTGATTCTCCTGCCGCATTCCTCTTTTGTGTTGTCAAAACTGCAATTACATTTTTATTGTAAACCTGACAGCACAGTAAAATTAGTTATTCTCAAACTGATAAAATGCGTAATTATGCTGTCGTTATATTGACAAAGTTGTTTGATGAGTAAGTATTTAAAATAAGAAAGGACTATTTCACAATACAACACAATTACTTCTGTAGAACAAAATTGAAGTTTTATTTTGTGTTGCTGAATGACACATTCTCTGCCAGGCTTTGTCTTTTATTTAAAATGTTACTCAGATGACATTTATAGGTAGTTCTGAAAACATCAAGTTTAATCTTTGTTTGTCATTTGTGAATTGACAATGGTTTTTTTTTCTTAACACAAGAGCATCACTCCAAATTTGTAAGCCAAGGGAGCAGGAAATCTAATTACTAACTTGTAGTAGCACATGGTACTACAGTATCACATGTTTGGTTACTTTAAGTAATAAAATTAAAAGTAATTTTCATAATGAGCTCCAAAAGCTGCCTCTCTTCTGTCTGCAAACTCACTAGATGGTAATGTATATGATTTCTGATTGAAAGAGAACAATTCATTTTTAACAGGCACTGCAGGAGGCTTCTTCAGCTATGTAGCCGGTGACGTGATGTGACATTTATGTCACACAGAAAAAGACATACACTACAGTAGACAGAAACACTGGAGGACAGACATGTTTCTGCAGCACAGAGCAGAAGATTCAATAATTTAATCTGATGGGGGACATAGACCAATGGCAATCCCGTTGGTTTATGGCCCCTATAGATTATACAGTATGTATGTATGCATTATGTTAAGGGCACAGCTTTAATCATTGTCTTCAGCTTTAGCTAATGCTGACATTAGCGACCAAACACAATTTAGAGCTAAGGTCCACCCTTAGTCTTTGGTCATAACCAAATCATGGTGCCTGATGGAAAGTCAGCACCACAGTAATTCACACTGAGGGGACATGAAGGTCTGTATCAACTGGCAGTGCATCTGATAATTACTGAGGCATTTCACCAAAAACAAAATGTCAAGCTTTCAGTGGCACTAGATGAAAGGTTATAACATCACCAAAGGCATTAGGAGATACTGTCATGAATGTCTGAACAAACTTTCATGGCAAATAGTCCAGCAGTTATTGAGATGTTTCAGTCAACAAATCTGACTGATCAGCATAGCAGCGCCCACAGCTGTACTCTGTGTTTTCCTATTGTGTCCTCAATACGTGTAACACCAGTTTTACAAAATGAAAAGTGAGCACTGCTAACACAGTCATTCAATATGTTAGCTAAATGAAGAGGATCAATAGGCGGCTACAAGCTGATACAATACATCCGCAAATTACTGAAAGTCACACGGTTGGTTTATTCAGCTCAGCAGTGGAAACTGACTGCTGATACTGTGAAGGGTTTGCAGCATTTATTGTTGCTCACTCCACATGAAATCTTAGTGTTTGCCAAGTGAATTCTCAGTAGCTATACTTATGCTTCTCTGTTTGCTTTAATAGCTCTAAATCATTTAAAGACCTACAGAGTGAGTCGCTTGTGAAGTGTTGTTCTCTGAGACCAAGTGAAATGACTGAGATCATTATCGGGATCTTAAAAGGTCTTAACTGGTGTGAACCTGCTTCCTATGGCTCTAATTAGGTGAGTATGACATTAAAATTGTATCTGCCCTTCATATGTTAAAATAAGGAGGAAGTTGCTCATATTACAGAGGTTGTAGTTCTGGGACTCTTTCAGATGACCTGAAAACCTCCTCCATATGATCATCTAGAGGACATTTTTCAGTGTCCAGTACAGTATATGTCACAATATGGTAACTGTATTCATCTTAAACAGCACAATGGTTGTAATTATTTGTCCTTATAACAAGGACCACAATGGAGACTATGCAAAATTATAGTAATTGTCTTATAGTGTAGCTATGGTAATTATACTGGTATTTAATTAGCAATATTTTAAATGGTCTCTCCCAGGTTGACTGTCAGGTTCTGCTATATGAATGTGGTAGAATAATGTCTGGACATGCTCTATGGATGTCAGTTATAGTACTGGATTTTGCAGTTTGGGGTCCCAAGGGGCACACTGGGACTGGTCCCTCCTCATGCATTTTTCTCTACTTCTTTCAATCCTCCTTTATCTAAGAAATTCAGGATCTGGTCTTGTTCCCATTTCTCATTTACATGTCATAGCTACATGCTTGTAAATCTGTACTCTTTTCCGGATTTTTTTTTTTCCTTTACACAAACTGGTCTTCTCTGCACTATTGAGCAGCGCTCTTTGTCTAGCAGTGCTAGGTTACATGGTTAATATGGGATAACAGTACTATTCACCAGTTGTTGGTCACCATCTTCATCAATAATCAGCAATAGGTAGCTCATCCATTTCCTGATAGCTCATCCTTTTTTCTTTATTTTATAACATTATTGCTATTGCAATAATGTTGCAAGCAGTGGCTTCTTGATGCTCTTTAAGAATGTTAATGTTAATCACAGCACTGTGAAAAAAGTTGTTACCTTTGGCAGTTGTGCTACTGTGCAAAGTTTGTATTCCTTTCCCAATTCTTTCTTTTTTCAGAAGTAGCTTTACTTTGTTTTTGCATATAAATACCAGGTCTCAAGCTGTGTTCGAAATAATTTGCCATTTTGTCCTGGAGTCCGATTGTTCAATAAAAATTCTCTGAAAGTATTCCACAATACTACTTGTTAACTTTACTTGCTACTATACTGTTAACAATCCCACAATGCACTTCTCCCCATTTTAAAGATTCTTTTAAAAGAAGAAAGAAGTTGCACGGCTGAAACAATTATCAATGATAATGCAATATAACGATGATTAGTGAGCGTCCGAAATCTCAATTCGCTGCCTGCTATCGAGTGGACTACTTAGTGTACATTATATAGGGACTAATCAATGAGTGAGTGAACTGGGAGTGATTCTGGACACAGCATTCGTCTCTGTTTTTCACCTGAATCTTTTCTGTAGATGCACTGCTGGAATGGACCATGGTAGTGGGAAATGAGGAGGAGGCTGAGACACTAGTTACTAATGAATTGTAGGTAATCTGTTTTAATAATGACATAATTAATTATCAATAAGTATAAAACAACAACGAAATGATAAATAAATGATAAAGATTTGTTGTTGTTGTTTTTGGATGTATTACTACCGTATGACATTTTATACATTCTTACTATCATGAGATTTTACTGACTTAAATAAAGGTGGTCCACTGATTGTTGCTCTGCTGCTAACAAGATGTTGACATTTGTAGTTCTGAGTAGTGTGTGTTTCAAAAAATATTAAAGGGATTATCATAAAACTAGACATTCATGTTCCCCCCAGAATAAACTGTAGTAACTTTCCATTTAGATTGTTATGCGCTTTATTTACATTGTGAAAAAATGTTTTCTGCTTAACACTAGTCACTTTATTAGCATGTGTTACTTAAGCTCAAAGCATCACTCTACCCCAGTGGCAATAAGTGTTGGTCATTCTTGTTTTAGTCTTGACATTTCTAAGACTGTTTCGTCTTTAATGTCGATCTTCTGAAAATGTCAACTAAACTAAAGTAAAACCTTTGTTAGACTATTATGTACTGCTTTAGATTTCAATATATAGTTGTGCTTTAAATCACAGCCTGATAATTTATTTCAGAATGCACACACAAGGTGCAGTACTTGAATCAAATTCATCAAAATTAAAACACATCATGCAGCTCTTCTCCAGTGTATTATGCTTTAAGATAATTGAAAGGGTTTGGTGTGCAGTGCATTGGGGAAGCGCCGTGCGACCTGTTTGATTTTGATGGATTTGCTTTAATCACAGAATGCTTAGAATCATGGATTTGTAGATTGATAACATACTATCATAAAAACGTTATAATTATGAAACATCAGTCAAAATGACTCTATACAAATAATAAAAAACTCAAGAGCTGTCAAAGCTAACTGTTAATATTTATTGCTATTAATATTTGTATTAAATTTCTGCCCTCCAGCATGTAGAAGAAAAATGATTTTAATGAGGACCTCTGACAGCTGGTGGTGTTTTTTTAATGTCATTTACAGAGCTTGACTCAAGTTATCAAACTCACTGGACACACAGAGGATAGTGCTTCCTAAAAATATTAATAGTTAAAGATCATAAGAGGAGATGTGTCTGCTGTGTATTCCCTCGTATCCTCTAGCAGATGAAACTGTCCAGGTTTGAGAAGCCCTGTGTGAGTAGTAAAGCAACTACCAACTTGTCTTTTCTGTTTTCTGTTTTGGTCCAGCGACAACCCACCAAGATACCTCCTGGCACTCCAGCTGGCTGCTCAGCTATTGTGCAGAAGTAATGGCCACGAGGCTCCTGTTAGCTGCGCAGTACACTCTGAGTTTCTTCTCGATGTGTGGACTCCCCACGCGGCCACTGAGCCATCTTAAATCATTGCCTCTGATAGTGGAGAGGTATCAGGGAATATAGTAACAGACCGACACTGAGGCAAGCTGACAGCGACAGAGAGAGGCAGATGGACACACACACAAAAACACACAATCAAATAGTCGCATATGCGCGCGCACACACACACACACACACACACACACACACACACACACACACACACACAATCACAGACTGTGCCCACACTGCTGTGACTCTGAGTGAAAGCGTGACTGTGACAGTTGTGCTGTGGGGTTATCAGTGACCAACAGAGCATGCCCAGACACACACAAACACAGACATATATATACAACCCCTTATACACACACACACACACACACACACACACACACACACATACACACACACATTCCTGGGGGCTCTCCAGCTCTCCAGTTATGTACAGTCAGCCTGATGGGAGCAGACGTTGTCTTTTCCTTGCCTGCCATCATCTCTCCTCAGCCTCTTTTACTCACCGTCTCGTATCTCTTTCTTCTCTGATCCACACATCTACCTCTTATCTCTCACCTCCGCTCCTTCACCACCTCCTCTCCATCTCCTCTACATTTCCTGCCCCTCCAAGCTATATGATCCTCTAATATAGCTTGGAGGGGCAGGAGGTAAAACACTCCAATCATTTTTCCTTCATCATTGGCAACTATATTGCTGAGGTCACACAGACAGATATACTACCCCATTTAGCGCATACGTAATGGTAGGTGCCCCCACTGAGACAAATAAGGGTGTCATCATCTGAGAGATCATACTGCATGAACAGGAGCGTCTGTCTGGCTCCTTCTCTTAGATTTTTCTCTCACTCTCTCTCTGCAATAACAGTTTCACACTCCCTTCCCCTCTCCACTGGGAGACAAACATTAAAGAGCTTTCTCATAATGAGGGAAACTACAGAGAAAAGACCCAAACTACACACACACACGCACGAGCGCGCATGCACACACACGTGCATGGGGCACACGCGCACACATACAAACGTGTACACATGTCCCATAGTTACGTAAAGGTTACGTAAAAGGCATGAATATTAAAAGAAATGCTGGTGTGTAGCTGTCATTAAAAGTGTACATACAGTGTGTGTGACTGTGTGTGTGTGTATGTGTACACATGCATACATTTATCTGTTCGGCCATCATTAAAATACCTAATATTTTATGAAGGAGCTGGATGGAGGAGATCCTAGTGCTGTTAAATTAGAGCTGGTAATGCAGGGATGGGAACTCCTGTCAGGCAGCAAAGTTATAGGCTTCATCCTCAAACATCCTACAGTCAGTGATGCACTTAAAGGAACTGCAGTTGTATTAATAACAATAGTTTTACTTTAATGGCATGTAAAAGCATAAAGTCACAAGGACAAGAAATTCCTCAAGTATGTAACCCCTTTATATTGGGATTAGAGTACATAATATTTGTCTTGATGAAATATCATATTAGGCAATTATGGCTTGTAAATTCTTGCTATGAATTAGATGAAAGACATGGTTGTACATTGTTCCTGACAAATTGTCTGAGACCACATTTATATGTCTCAGTTTCTTTCTAGTTAGCAGAAAGAGGGTGAGTGTGCGAGTGCATAGCACAACATATGTATATCTCCAGAGGATGATGTTGAAAACCCCCATTGTTTTGATATAATGCTCCCGACCTGAGACTGAGAATCAAAGGTTTACAGATTCACATCACAGCTTTTTAACTTCTCCAAATGTACAATTGTTCATAGACAAGTGCTTTGCACTGCTGTGGTCACTCAACATGCCATAGAATCAGAATGCACAGAGTTCACAGTACGGCATAGGTAATCGCTGTGCAGAATAAAAAACTTCTACATAAAAAAATGACATAATGGAAACAACAGAAAAGATCCGTTCCTAAGACATTAAAAACTTTTATTTGGAAAGTGGTATACCTGCCTTTCTAAGTAGATCATTATGGTATGAATTTATGCAACACTGTCGTGAAACATAAAAAAAAAGGATATATCGTGTGGATATCACTGATTTAAAGTATTCATGATATTTATGAATTTTTACTACACACTCCAACGAGGACCAGATTGATGTGAGCTGAAAGCAACTCAGGTCTTTAATAAAACATGAACTCATGGTATTCTGAAAGGTAGTATAATAGTTATAGTTATTAAAGTGGTGCTTGTTCTCTTTAGCATTGCAGAGTGCAGGCTCCACTTTGCCTTTTGGGAGGCTCCCGAGCTTGTAACATATAATACAAACAGACGCTTTTTTCAGTAGGTGTTGCTCCCAGGGCTCGTGGCGTTCACTCTAACCAGACTTGTCTAACTCCTGACACTGACCTAGGGAATATAAAAAAACAGAGGGTTAAATTAATGAGGTTCAGGTGATGCTCCTAATCTCTTTCCACCTCTCAGACACAGCTGTAACTCACCCCCACCCGCCGCCTCCACCTCGAAATCAACTAAAGTTCAAACTGCCCTGCAACACTAGAGACACAGAGAGCAGGAAGTTTGTGCAAGAAAACTGAAAATAGACTTCGACACTATATATCTGCCTCGAACAAAAGCATCACTGCTACATTCATTAGGGCAACGTTTTAAAAGCAGACATGTCACCTCTTAAGCTCACTGTTGCTGCTTTTAGCCTTTGCCCTTTGGTGGTGTTTTTACTCACCACACTGCTGCAGTCAAATTTAGTTCAGTTCATTCCCATCTGGAAAAAGATGGATCTGTTCACCACATGCATTTATAAGCATCATTTATTTCCTTTCAGGTTGCAATCTTATTCTTAGGATAGGGCTTAAATCCCAATTGTAACTGTCTTACAGTTAAAATAAAAGCTACTGTGATGCTAAATAAAAAGTCACCGAGGTGCATCATTTTCAGAGCGGCTTTTACTGGATTCCTATAAGTTATGAGCTTTTGCATTCACTTCAAAAATCAAAGACAAGCGCTTTCTGAAAGAACACGAAACATAAAAAAAGTAATAAAAGAAAAAAAATGAAGATGTAAAAGCAGTAAAAATCAAACTTTGCTTTTGAGTTTTAATTCAGCAGAAACTTTTAAATAATACAATAAATGAAAATAGCCTAGACAAAGATAATAACCCTTAACCTAATATTGTGTTGGCAGCTACAGTTTTCTAAGTTTTGAAGGTTACCTTCCGGAGAATGCAAATTTCACCTCTTCTTGTAGATGCAGAATTCAAGGCTCATAAAGAGTCACTTCAGAACAGTCTAGTGTTTACTTTTGCCCCAGAAGTCTTTGATAATCTTGAAATTTAATTAGATCTGGACAAATTCAAGATACCTGGTGCCAGAGGCTGCAAAGCAGCCCAAAAACATAACCAAACCACCTCTGTATCACAGTGGGTAAGGTGTGTTTTTCTGTCAAAGCTTCATTTTTTCATCTGACCAGAGCTGGTGTGACTGAGCTGACATACTAAATGCTGTGATGAGGCACTGATGTAACTTCACCTTGGACTTCGGCTTGCATCTCTTTGGAAATTGTCCTTGGCTCGATGTTTACTCTGATTATTCTTTTGTTCATACGGGGGTCAGTTTTCCTCTGTGTCCAGGGAGGTTTGCTACAGTCACCTTACCTTACCTTTAATTGTAGCCTTATGCACATCAAACTGCTTGGAGATGTGTTATAGCTTTTACCTTTAACACACTAGATGAAATGTAAAATGCAGACCACATCCATCCATGAGATATATTTGCTGTTAGCACTGTATAACAAAGGTTATCTTGCATGATTAGTTAAATGAAGGAGTTTTGCTACTAATCACATCACTCAAATTAATTGTTGTTAAGGATGACCAACATGAAAGCAACACTGTAGACATTATCGTAGACTATGTAGTAACAAGTCCAGATTGAAATGTTACTAAAACAGCAGCCAGTGTAAAATGAAGTTCAAAGTGAAATGTCACATAATTTCTTCTACTGACTCTGGGCTTCTTGGCATGAGCACCGTCTCTGCATAGAAATGCATAAACAGGGAGGCGAGAGATATTTAATGCTAAAATCCTTTTTTCATACTGACTCAGAAGTTGTGCTTCTAAGTGGATTATCGTAGTCACTTAAAGAAAATGAAAATCCTACCCAGGGTGAACAAACTGAGTTCATCCTTAAGATGAAGTGTAAACAGGTTCTCAGTGTCCAGTCCATCTTTTTGACACATTGTTTGATCTTGAGTGAAAAAGAGGAAGAGAATGACTTCAAATGTGTGTCTCAAAAGAGACTGAGGTAAGTAGAGTGAGGCAGATGGAAAGAGGGAGAAGGACAGGGCATACAGTTCAGTGTTTCTGTGAGGCTAAAATGAGAGAAGGAGAAAGAGCTCGAAGGCAGCCAGGTGTAATAAAGCAATAACTGAGTGAAGTGAAATACAGGTTGAACAGCCAAAGCTGGGAGATTCTGGAAGCAGAGTAAGAAGCTTCTGAAATTACCAAGCCTGGGATGGGAACTGGTAAATTTGGATGCTGTGTGTGTGTGTGTGTTTGTTTGTTGTTTTTCAACCACCCTATTATTTAAATAGCAGAAAGTACAGACTCAATCTACATGCAGAGTTGTGGATGTGGTGATGCTGCATTTACATTGGAACATTTAAAAAGCCCTTCTGGGTTGGAATGAGCTGAACAGAACAGCACTTTCTGCTCTGCTGAGTCTGCTCAGCTGTGCAGTTTTGGGGTACTTCACTGTGCATTTGTCTGATTCAACAATTGAGTATCTGCAGTCTTCTAACCTCTTGTGAAGTCGCAGAGCAATCTTACTTATAATTACAAATTTAATGTCATAAAATGTTCATGTTCAAGTTTTGGTTTAAATTTGGATGACTTAATTTCTTTTGAAATGATTAACCACAGTAACTTCTGCTGCAGTCAACATCAGCAGTACCCTGGTCTCCTATCGTCTTTAATCATTTTGGGAATGAAAGAAATTCATTTTGCCATCAACTGTCCACATGCGGCAGAAGTATATGAGAACTGTTTCTATAGAGGCAGAAACAGTGGGGGAGAGGAAAGAGAAGAATGTCCTGTGGAGTCATGGAATGAACGAGGAAAATAAAAATGAGGACAAACACAGCAGACTCCAAAAAGCATCTTCAAACAAAGGTTTTACACCTTTCAAAGCCACCCATGGCGTCACTCTAATTCTCCTCTTCATCAAAACAACATTGTAATCAAGATTTATATAGTGCATCACCATCTTAAGTGCACCGTGGAGCTGAAACAATTAGACAATAAATTAGTCAATCAAGAAAACATTCATTGCTAGCACTTTAGGTGAATCCGTTATTTCTTAAACTCATTCTGATGTTATTATTGTCGATTTAATACTTGCTTACTTTTAATTTTAACATTTTGGGCGGTTAGATAAAATAAACCATTTGTAGTATTTTCAAACTGTAGGTTGTGACTAGACAGAAAATGTGGAGTAGTTTTAAATTACATTAGCAAAGCAATTATTATTCACAGCACATTACTGTAATTACAATATATATATATATATATATATAGGTACCTCTACTGTTAATTGACATGTGTGAATAAGCTATTTAGGAATTATTTAAAGCTGTTTCATTTAGTATTTAGAGCCAGGGTGTCTGCTTTGGGTGGAGGTCCATGTGGATGCCTTGTCACAAAAAACCAAGAGCTTTCCTACGGGAGTATCACAGGAGTTTAAGATTGAAAATTTTAAATGTGTTTACCTATGAACATGACAACATTAAGCACATGTTCATTATTTTAACCATATTGGCAATAGCCCTGTAACATTAACGAAGTGCTTCTTTTAACCCAGACCACAATCTTTATTAACCCTGACCATCTGGCTTTTCTGCCTAAACTCAATGTAAACTCTGAACATAACCCATAGTTTGGTTACGTAATTGGTTCATTTGGTGATTCATGTACATACTGTGGCAAAACCATGATGAAGTTTAATGCTACATCAAAACTCCTACAAGAGAATAATGTTTATGTTTATGTTGCAGACAAATAAGCATGCATTCTTTTAAATAAAGAAAATATTGTAACATATAGTATCAACCTCATCCTTGGATATTCTCTGTACAAGAGGAAATCCACTGTCTAAAAGTTTTTTTCACACATTTTCCATGATTGTGTTCAGCACTAACCTTTAGGCAGTGCATTGTTTTTTCTGAGGCTGCTTCACAATAAAGGAAGCAACAGTAGCCTTATGTTTTCTTTACATTAGCAACTTAATGCAGAGCTGACACAGTGTAAACAGTGTGAGATCACTGATTGTAAATTTATTGAATAGTTATTGCTGAATAAATGCCAATTATAGTGTCAAAATTGGAGTCTGAGTTCATGAATATCTTATTAATTATAACGTTACCTGATTTCCACAATAATGGTTGATGAATTTTATGGCGGTTTAAAGGGCATGACATCATTACAGCTTCCAGGCTTGACAGAGAAAGTTTGACAACTGCTAGTCTAAACATCAACTTCATCAATGGAAAAATAATTAATAGATGTTGAAAGTAATTGTTGCAGCGACGCTCTTGATCATCACGAAAACTGATCTCAATAGCCACATTCTAATATTCAAATTCAGGATTTAATTGAGTTGTCGAGTTAAATTAGGCACATATTTGCAAATGAACCTGAAGAAAATAGTAAGTGTCCTGAAGAGGAAATCTGCCAAACTGCAGCAGCACCAGCAGTGGAGAGCCGTGCAACACCCAACACATGAACTGTGAACACTTGCAGCCTCTGGGTTGTGTTTGCTATTGTGCCCCCTGATCCCATTGTCCCACTATTGTTAATGATAATGTCAGCGGTGACGGGTGTATGAGGTGTGTGTTTTACTGTGTGTTTGCAGAGTGTGCAAAGATTTGTGTGCACTGTGTCAGTGTGTATCAGCTGTGTGTACGTGTGTGTGTGACTAGAGGTGACCCATTGGTGTCCCTGCTGGTACGGAGCAGGGATAACACCCTCTGGAGGCGAAGCTCATTAATCATCCCATTCAAACACACTGAACACAATCCATCCACCCATCCTCTCCTCCTCCTGCTCCTCCTTACCTCTCCTCCTATTTCTCCTCCACTCTGCAGTACCAACGCTCCATAATGGGGTCACTGCTCCCATTTAACAGAGACAGACAGAGGAGAAAGGAAGGAAAAAGGATGAGATGGAGTGAAGAGTGGGGAGATAGTAAAAACGTAGTGAGATTAAATAAGAAGTAACTAAGGGGGAAGGATGGCGAGGGAGGCAAAAATAATAAAAAAGAGGGGGGTGAAGATGAGGGGGAGAGAAGGAAATAATTACAGAGGGAGGTGTTTGAAAGTAGGAGCGATTAAGAGGAGAGGGAGGGGTAATAGAGTGAGGCAGAATAAGTAAAGAAAGAGTAGGGGGGTGAAAAAATGTGCTGAAAAACAGTAAAAGTCTTTCTCTCTGATTAATGTCGCACAAGAGAGAAGCAAAACATTGTGTTCTTTGGAAATGTGGAGAAGAATCTTTGGAATATGCCGCTGTGGGGACCCAGCACTAATTACGTGACTATGTGTGATTCATTCTAGTGCTGGAGGACTAGCATGTGTACATAACCAGCACACACAGACGAACGCACACGAGCTAGCGAGCAATGCCAGGGGACCTTGGTAGAAGTAGGTTCCTCCTCCTGCTGCATTATTCTCTTTGGACTGTTGTTTTTATTTCCTGGTTCGAAACTGGGGTAGCATTGCCCCCGGTTATCCAGCATCTCATACACACACTCACGCTGGAATGCTTCACTCATCCTCTTCCCAGAACCACTTTCGAGAAAACTGCCTCTGACAGATGCCCCAAACAAAAAAGAGAAGCTGGAGGCCAAAAAAACAACTGAGCCTGACAAAAACGATTGCTTTGTCACCCTCCCTTTATGTATGTGCCCTCAAAAGAACAAGTTCATTCTGTCTCCTAGTAGACAGTGGTCACTGGAGGTGTTAAAGCTAAAGTTTGACATTTGGGGAAATACGCATGCTTGGTTTCTGGCCAAGGGTTAGATAGAGGGATTGATTGGCTATCTGTATACTAACCTCTAAACAGTTTTCTGAATTCATCATTTGTCTAATCCAGAGGTTTTCAAACTGTGAGTTGCCTCCCCAGGGAGGGTGTAAAAGAGCTGGAAAAACAGTGTGCAAAGAGACGAGAGGTAAAGATGCTGCAAGAGGTGAAAAGTACAAGCGCATGCTGGTGCTCTAACAACAATGGGCAGTTAGTTATTATGGTCTGGCCAACCAATATGGACATGTGTTATCAACAAGGTCAGGAGCTGAGGCTGTAGCAGTGGCTGCAACATACAGCTCATGGCAGGCAATTAAGCTACTTTAAAATCCACCCTTAGTGCCCAGTGGCTACAATTTAATCTCCAGGACTTTGCCTCAGAATCATCACAAGTAATCCATGGATAGTTTTCTATAGAATAATTAGCACACTCTAAAGAAGACATCCTATAGCTATATTATTTCGGCATTCATTTAATGATGTAAATTTGGCAATATGTAACAGCAAAAACAAACACACGCTGTGACTGGCAGTTCTAGTCCACAGTGAAACTGAATCCATGGTAACATTATGATTCCTGCTGGGTGGAAATCCATAAAATATGAACAAATCACAAGATAATGTTTATTTCTGTTTCTATAGAATAATCACATAAGATGCAGAATGTTAATTAGTGACATGTTTCATACATATTGCAGACAGAGCCAGGCTTCTTATTTCCCATTTCCTATTTGTAATTAGTTAAATTAGGTAAAATAATTGTAGCCTTATTGAACAGATACAGCATCTTCACTACAAAGCAAATAAACATTTCCCCAAAACTATTCCCATAAACTGCAGTGGCCAAAGAAAACATCATGACTGTTTCATGTAGCTGTGATTCCACCCAACTCAGAGTGGAGAAGTCTGGGCATTTGGTGTCGAGTCAGAAAGCTCTGTCTGCCAGAGACGAGGAAGCTAATTTATATAAGAATGGAATGGAGATTAAGACCTCTAAGGGTATTATGGATTTGGGGAATTAAGCATAATGGATTTCATGTAGGGCTTTCTTTTATGAGTTCCCCATTGGAGAGAGGTACAGTCTTGAGAGCAGATCAGATTCATTCCACGGCTGGAAAACTGACACATGCACGCACCAACCTGCTCCCATTCAAAAAAACATACATGCACACAACACACAGACACACAGACACACACACACACAAAACAGCTTTTCTTATGCCTGTGCATTCTGGTAAACAGCTGCTCTGCAGGATGAACCATGGCTTCTAAATAATCTGAGCTAAAATGGCTTTTGTCATACCCAAGTGTGTATTTATGAATTATTTGTATATTTATGAAAATTTTACACTCCTATTCCACACTGCTCTGATTTTTGAAACATGGGTTGGTGAAAATCAGCAAAACAACAAAAAGAAATATGCACCATACAGCAAGTGTTGAGTTATGTGAGACAAAGTGAAACAGGCAGAAATAAAAGCAGGCAAGATGTTGTTGTAAACAACCTTAAAATTGTCTCCCCTAGACAGATTTTTTAGGAGTAGCTGTTAAAAGTGTGTAATCCAGTGGAACATTATTGCAAACCATAGCATCAAAACTTAACAAAGAAATTAATTCATTTCATATTCCAGGTTCAGAATGAGTACAGGTTTAGTATGTAAATATGATAATAATGACAA
>OMLM01010363.1:33761-48387 GCA_900302695.1 Helostoma temminkii | reverse complement strand
GACAACCCATACATGAGAGACCTGAACGCTTTGTCTGGGTTGCTGTTGGGATAAAGCACTGCTCAGCTATGTGAATCAGCAGACACACAATACATACATGTACAACAATATATGTATATGCGTCAGCATAAATATAATTTATTTTACCATCTCCTTTAGCCTGGGGGATATGAAAGTTTTTTTTTATTTTACATAAAAACTGATAATCAAACAGCTGCTATTGGCAAAAGGTATTTTTGGGATATTTTTCTCTTTCCCTTCTCCTTTGCTTTCAAAATGATTAAAGTGAGCATCACCAGTGTCTACAGAAACGAAAGTGTTAACTAACCACTTGTTTAGGCAGTCTATATCATATAGTTGGTAATACATACCTGCAGATCCTTGACAAATCCAGAGATTCCCTGAATGTGGGAGCACCAAGAAAAAAAAGACTTTACCACATTTTTAAAGACACAAGCTCAGATATAGGATATTGTTGGGGTTTTGCATGGCTTTATATTGTCAACATACTTGTTATACACTCATGTTCTGAAACAGAATATATCAGTAAACAGTTTCAGCAGTTCGCAGTCATTTCACCACCAGCAAGGAAATGTTCCACACTTTAAGGTTCCCTGTGGAGTCTTTAACCTCTAGTAGCACTATGGAGCTGTAAGTGTGCCCCTCACGGACATGTGACGTAGTACACAGTCTCATCTATGGCTTCACACTATTCCAGCAGGTGATAACACACCAAGATATGCAGCAGTATCCCAGAGGAGACGCTGTAGAGGAAGACTTGCTAGTAAACATGTAAAATGCATCCTTGAAGGCTCATTTTGTTAGCACTCAAGGACACACAATGTGAATGTAAACATAACTTTCATTTATTGACATGAAACCTCCACAGGGCCTGTTTGTGTTTACCAAGAATAAGGCTGTGTTGGACAGCAAGGATACAAAGGCCTCTATTGCCACTTCACAACATTTACATTTAGACTTGTACAATATGATGCTACATATATGAATTTGCGTTATGACAGTGTGCAGTTTTCTCACTATTTCAGATTTAGCTCACTACTTGTATATACAGAGGCAGATTTCAAGCAATCTGTTTCTATAATTAAAGCAGCTCTCACTGTTTGGTACAGCAGCTCAATAATTAGAGAAATGTATTGCTTGAAGTGAGGCTGACTGAACATCTTTATATACTATACTTATAGTGAGTAAAATAAAAAATGTTATGAGAAAAGTTGCTTGTAGAAACAGAACAAGTAATTAAAAGCAACTTTGTCATAATAGCATTAAAAGATCTTGAAATAAGATATTTCTTTCCTCAGGATGAGAATTTAGACAACCATTTTCCATCAGGTTTGCAGCAATAAGCTGCTGGAGTATTCCTATAAAATGTTACCTGTTTATCCTGGCCCTTACTCCACATTATTATCTGGCAGAAACCAGATCAGATCTTTGTACACTACCAATTCTCTCTGAAAACAATTACCAAAGTTGTTATTCTTTCTGAGAAAAGAAATGTTTTTAATTGTTTACATTAATAACAGATTACTTTGGAATTTGTTTTGTCAGAAATTGGCTCCTGGCCTTATGATCTATATTACAGTAATACACTATATGGACTAAGTATTCAGCCACCAGAACATTACATCACATGTACCACTCTTCTTGGAAGCGTCTACTAGATTTTGGAGTGTTTATTTGGGAAATTGTGCCCATAACTTCTGTACAGCATTTATAAGGTCAGGCACTGATGTTGGACAAGAAGGCCTGGCTCGCAGTCTTCGTTCCAGTTCATCCCAAAGGTCCTTGATGGGGTTGAGGTCAGGGCTCCTTGCTGGCCAGTCAAGTTCTTCCACACCGAACTCATTAAACTATGTCTTTATAGTCCTTGTTTTGTGCACAGGGGCACAGTCAGAGCCTTCCCCAAACTGTTGTCACAAAGTTAGAAGCATAGGACTGTCCAAAATATGAAGCATTGAGATTGTCCTTCACTGGAGATAAACAGCCTAGTCCAAACCCTGAAAAATAGCCCCATACATTACCCCTCCAGGTGTGGCCAAATACTTTTGTCCATATAGTGTATTCACTGACAGCTTCATGTTCATTATACCCAAATTACTTATGATCTTTGAAAAGCTGTGGAAAAACTCAGGTGCTGAAACTGAATTCGCTGCTCTGATCATCTGTGATTGAGATGAGAATTGGTACTTTGGTTGACTCTGTTCCCACAATCAGTTGTTTCAGTACATACACCACTAAACCCTGTTTTCAGGTTGATACAGTTCTACATAAACATTTTGTTCTGAGATGCTTTGATGCTTTTGTTATTGGCCTTGGTTATTAGGCAGCACATACTACGTCAGTCGCTCTGACATTGGATGGAAACAAACACTACAAGAGTTTGGATTTATCCTTTAATTGAACCAAGCCACGTGGACACCATACGTTTGCTCACCAGAAAACAAATCAAAGACAACAGATTTACTTAAGTTACAATTGTAATTAGTATTTAATAGCTCAATTTAATGCACTGATGACTAATGGTGTAGTGAGTAAAATATGGTTTCATTGATAAATCTTCAGAAAGCTTGTAGTGTTTTTTTTAACCTCATACACAGAATGTGGGCTGCAGCTTGCATATTGGAGTTTTGTAATATACAGACACTTTAAATCTTAAAAGAATCTGCACAAAAACTTGACAAGGTGTCAAACATAAGTTTTGTTCATATTTGCTATGTTGTTGTTGTAAGGCTTATTGAAGGATTGCTTTCTCTTTTGTTGTATTATAATTTTTGGTGTACAGTATATTGATTTCTTTTCTTTGTAAATACAAGCTTTTTTTGGCTACAGTGCACATATGTTTTTATGTATGTGAAAAATAAATGCGGCAGTCCCATAAACATTTTTGTGTGCTGGATGTACAGTGCTGTTTAGCCAGCTGTTCCCTCATCTAGAGAAATTTTCAATGTTAAGGCCAGAATTTCTGTGAAGACCAAGTTTTGCAACATAAAAAAAAGGGTTTAGCTTTTGAATTATTTGTGTTATTTGCATAACTGAAAAAAGAGAAATATGAGAAACAGCGGTTCTTCTGAAGCTATTGCAAACTTTTTACTACAGTAGCTCTGTATTATAAAATTATTTAAATTAAATTATCAACAGCAGTGCTTAGAAGTGTTATAAGCATGTTTAGCCACTATGGTCTTATGGTATAGCTTATTATGTTCAGGTAATAATGCAGCAGCTTAAGCCTGAGAGGAGTGGAGAGAAAATTAGCTTTAATAAGTGTTAGGAAAACTGGAACAAAAAGAGTGTTGCTATTTTAAAATCATAAATAAGATGCCAGTGTTTGGTCTGATGGACCTGGCTAATAACACACACCATAGCTGACTTGTCTTGAATCCTACATTAGGAAACACAGTGTCTGCAATGTCTGTCAAAGCCGTTTACCAAGTTCTTATGTAAAAACCAGTCTATATGTTTATACTAGCTAAACCTTTATTATAACATTTTTAATATGCATAAACATTTGTTATGCACAAAATGTTAGTAGCTATAAAAATCACAAAAACACAACATAAAAAATGAAAATATTGTTATGAAATAATATAATTTTATAGGCACGTTATTATTCGTTTTATTACAGCCCTATTAGTGCCACACTGGAATGTTACCAGTTGAACACTGGCAGCCTTGATGTTACTGTACACGTCTCTGCACAGCACACACTCTTCACTTCTGCCGTTTATTCACTAGGGGTCAGTGTGCATTAAGTAAATACTTTAGTCACTTGGCTTCATCTTTTTACACATCCATGGGCACATTTAACAAGGCAAAAGTGCATGAAAATAGTAGACTGTCGTGGCTCAACAGAGATAATGGAACAGCAGGTAATGCACTACCATCATGTCCTAGAAGTCATTTTAAAAAATATCACTGTCTCCTTTTGATGTTTTTCATGGTAAAAGAAAAAACAAGCACATAATGAATATAGTATATCCAACAGACATTCATACATAATCTAACTGAATGAAAGGAAAGAAAGGGTTTCATGTTTTCTGGGGTTTATTTAAGTTGTTTAAATAAATTGTGGATTAATTTATTTATTAATTTCTTTATTTTATTGTTAACCTCTTTTTGCCACAGCTTATGCGTCTGTATTCCTCCACTGAAGCCTTGCTTTGCTCGCCCTATCTGGACATTTACATGTCCAAAGCAATGACAGCTCTGGAATGAGAGTTTGTGTCTCCTGGTGCATATAGACCTAGGCCTGTGTAGAAAACAAAAAGTAGTGTCACCCAAATCGCTCCTTGGGGAACCCCGCAAGTTAGGGCATTCAGAGTATTAGTAGTAAGGAACACTTAACAAAAAAGATATGTCGTGATCAACTGTGTTATAAGAAATGATCAGATAAAGTCATCACATTTACTGTACATACTGTGTTCTGATATAATCAGGTACTTCCTCTGGGGCTGTCTTTTACATACTTTGTATCATCTTGAAATGCCATAGTGTACATTTCTTCATCTGTGAATGAGTCTTTGGCAAACAAAAGTATCATAACTGATGCGTACTACATTACATACTGATCCCAGGCATTGAAAGGCTCAAATCAGTGGGATGTGGTTAAGAAATTGCTGCTTTCCATTTTGTGACTCTATTCATTCATTGCTACATTCATTCACTAGTTCCACTGTTTTTAAAAAAGAGAGTTTTCTCTTTATAGCAATAGCACATCCATGAACACCAACACATTTTCACATATTTGTCCCAATTAAATCTTTCCTCTGGACTTTGTGGGCGTATTATGTTGTCTGTTGTTGATGATATTTCCCTGACTGTCCTTTTTGGTTTGCTGCACCTGTTAGGGGGACAACCTTCAAACCTTGTGATTATTTTTGCTCCAGCATTTAGTCTATGTGACCTCAAGAAACTCAGTTACACCCAACTTCAACCCAGGCATAGCTCTAATGAGCCAGAATAATTGACAACATCTGTTTGGTTGTGAAAACCTATGGCATGTTAAAAACGTCAAGGTTAAAGGTTGTGTCGATGTAGACGGGACAGATGCCAAAAAGGAAACCAATCTTTCTGGCCTGAAACTTTATATTATACTTCCTGATTGGATATGGATGGATTTTAAGGAGAGGCCCTGCTGGGGACCACACGTCTGAGGTAAATGGTTACATAAAGAGAACCCTCCTTTCAGTCACTTTGCCTCATGCAAATGTGCATGGTCTGCATTTTGACTCAGATCAGCTTTAGTGTGATCTATGCTAAATAGACTCAAGGACTTAGATTCAGTTCTTATTTATGTGAATAATTCCCCCTTTTCATGGAAACACAGTAACTTACTTCTGATATTTTTGGCCAAAAGTCCTGAGCTAAAGATCAAGTGAGTGCCAAAAGGAAATCAGTCCAACCTGGATGGAACACAATGCAGCTTCTCTTCCTCATTATCATTATAACCTTTATTTAACTGTTTACTCATTATTTTCCAAGGAAGGCCCAGACCCTAGAGACACAAGAAATACTCACTTACTAACATGTTTCAGGTGCAAAAATACATGCAGCCTGGCTCTCATTATGCAAATACATGTGCCTTGTGTTTCAGGCAAAGTTTCTTGCCAACATCGACAATGTGTGTGTCCAGAGAATATAGCTTGACTGCAATGGAAAATACTGATGCAAATCATATGCAGGTTTGCAACAGCTTCAGGAGAATTCCCTAAAGGCCAGACAGTATAATTTGATACAGACTGGAGTGCATTTTGTTGCAATATAGTTTTCTGCATGTAAAATGTGTTGGCTACTACAACGTTAGTTTGGCAGTAACACCAAAAGGTTGACAAACTCTGGATTACAGGAGGAAGCTAAGAACATTGGACACAGATTATACAAAATGACCAAGTCAATAACAGTAATTTTCAGCGAAAGCATAGGAGGAGCACCAAACACAGCACAAGCAAAATCATAACTAGTTGGGAAACATAATAAATAAGCTTAATAGCCAGATGCCAGGAGGTAGTAGAGACTCAAAACAGACCTAAAACAGTATCTACATTCATCAAGACAGTCACTGATCATGACTCCAATTGAATGGTAATGTTGCTTCATTGGATTGTTCTGTTGGATGTCTACTGTAATAGTTTATTTGCTCATGTTTGCCATGTCAAATTAAAATAAGCCTACTGTATCTCAATGTTGCAAAAAAACACTTAGCAAGCAGTTTTAACTGAAATTTACAATGGACACATAAGAGCATAATTTGATTTGTGCACATACCTTATGTTGAAATTCTCCTAAAAAACAGAGATGACTAAATAGCAGAGAAAAGTAAAATGGAGCGCTACCAACCACGGCTAAAAACTGGATTGCCACAGCACAAGATCTCCTACAGTCAAAATACATTAAATGTGAAATGTTCTATACATTTCTAATATTGAGCAGTAAAAAGAAAAGCACTGTTAACATGATGAAAACTGTTGGCTGTTGACTGGGTAGTAATTATTTTCTGTTACTGTTGATTTTTATCACTGGCAGATGCTCTACTTAACAAAAAGCCTCATTCTGGCCTGTGGGCACAGAATTGATTGAGCCTCTTAATGTCATGTTTGAACAAAAAAATAGGAAAATACTGGTGCTGGTTGTTCCCCCGTTAATGAGGCCACTCCAATCCCAAATCCTGTCTGTGCCACTGTTTCCCTGTTCTGAGTCACACTCCATCCTTAATTACTTTTATACTTGCTTTGTAGTCTTGTGTGTGTCATGCACCACCCTGCAGTTATGTCTATATTGTCGGATTTCATAATCACATAATTACGTTAATCCATTGTAAAGTTATTTGGTGACCAAGGGTCTTGAGGCTGCACAGTGAGTTGATGAGAGGAAATTCATAATGTTATTAAATGTGACACATTGCCAAAGTAACAGCCTCTGCTCTCTCTCTCAATTCTCATCACAATGTAGGAAGCTGCATCACGTGATACATTTCTGGCAAACTTTGTATTTTAATCCTCCAGACTGGAGTTGGCAAAATGTCACATTTAGAGTATAGCTAAAATATTTAGGTTGAGCAAACATTATCATGAGACTAAATTTCAATTTACTCTGACTCTTTACTCTTTTACTTGACTCTACTCGGTAGCAGACCAGTCATGCCTCAAATACCGTGCATATTCCCAGTGTAAGTAGCTGCCTGCCTCATACTCAGTAATTTCTCATGTGTGACCTCCACTGAGTCTCAATTCAGGTTCAAATCAAACTGGATAGAAAAGTCTCAGCGGTAACAAACCCACAGCAAAGAATGTGAGGATCTTCTCCAAAACAACTATTTGTCTGGAATTTGCTGATGAAGAATTCTCAGTCAATCTTCTTTGTGTCACTTAGCCTCTTTTTTTGTTCTGACTTTCTTCTTCAGTCCCTGTCTCTACTCCTCTCACTGCTCCCTGACATCCATCACCCGTTTCCTCACTTCCTTCCTGCCTTTCTCAGACTCTCTATTCAGACTCTGTCCTCTTCAAACAACTGACAACTTCTTTTCAGATCACTTTTTTGTGTTCACCCTTTTCTCCATTTCTCCTGGATGATAAAAAAATAATAATAAAGTGTGTGTATGCTGTTATGTTTGACCAGAAAATCAAATTCCTCCAGCATACCAGCACAGCTTAACATTCTCTTGGGTTTGGATCTCCCCACTTCCTCTCCCTACCCTCCCCCAAACCCTCTCACTTACTCTTCTCTGCTCTCTCTGTAGCTTCATGCCTTCTTTATTTTGCTATTGTCTTCATCCCATCATTGCAAAGACATGGGCTCACTTCATATCACATTCATATTATTCACAGGATGAGTAGTAATCTTTACAAATGCTGAAATTTTGGTGTAAAGTTGGTGGACTGCCCCTTTAAGAACTGTATGATTTAGAAGCAAAGTTGTTTAGTGTCTCATAAAGATCAATTTTACAAACTGTTTTTAATGTGGTTTTTCTGCTTCTCTCTTAAATGTGCTGTTTTGTCATGATGTGACTGAAATATGAGATATGATACAAGTCTATTTTAGAAATAGGTATATTATATGTCATGTAAAGTAATTAAAATAAAAAATCTAAACATGTGATAACTTAAACAGCATATACGGTAGTTTAAATAAGTTTCATCTTTACCAGAGGATATATTAAAGTGATAAACACATTAATACATCTGTAATTAGAATCCAATAAAAGAATAATCATTTATGTGAAATGAGACATTTTGCATTAAGAGTACTTTTACTTTTCATACTTCCAGTATTTTTATAAAGATAATACATTTTTGTACAATTTTGAAAGCGTGACCGTTACCTGCAACAAAATATTTCTACAATGTTTTTGCTACTTTTAACTAAGTAAAAAGTGGCTGTTAGAATTTGTTCAGAGAAACAAGTGGTGTACTTACTATATTTAGAGAGTATGTTGTTAGGCTTTGTATGGCTACAGTGAGTACAGTACACTCACACTCACAGAGCCTAAAGCCAGTGACAAGAGCAGGGCAGTGGGATTATATTTAGAAAAATCTGTTCTTCCTCTTACTTTTCTCACTGTTTGAGCATCTCACACCCTCCCATGTGCTGCTGCTGCTGGCCTGCCGCGACAATGCACTTACATAACCAGTCCTTCCCATCTCTGTAATCTCAGCCTGTATAGCCCCAACCCGTCCTTGCCCCACACTCCTCTCCCCTTCCAGAGACTAGAAAAGGGTGGAGAGACTGGATGGACAGGGTGGGGGTAGGGGGCTCCCATATGTCCAGATTACTATGACCTCTTAATCTTAATCCCACCCAGTTACATGTGTACTTATGATCACCACATGGCCTCTTTACCAACCTCTGGTTTTGAGTTAGGGAGTGATTGTTTTTAACTTGAATGCTCCTCTTTGGTTTTTTGTTCTTGTGTCCTATTATAATTAGGTAACCCTAGTGCAGTGTGTCATTAATGATTCAACTTTTCAAACTATTTCCTAAAAAGTCAGTGAAGATTATCATTCGGCCAGGTCACAGGACATCTAGATCCACTAATCTAATCTTTTTTGTTTTTGAAAACAATTGGGCATTCATTTGGTCACTCATTTAATCATCAAATCAATTGTTCTTTTAAATATGTACATGTCCTTTAATTGTGTAACACAGAGGAAATTTGACTTATGAAGTTTGTGTGAAGTAAAATAAAATAAAAGTGAAAGCAAACTGAAAGAAATAGAAAAATAATAGTTTTTTTGACATCCAGCCAGTGGGAATAAAAATCATACCAAGGATTTGACTCAACAGAACCACCAGTTGGAAATACAGTCTCTTTTTATTTGTCCATTATTATTATCGCTATAATAATGATAATAACAATAATAATAATTGATTATTATTAAAATTAATTCCCATTGAACCTATCCAACCCAATCTGTGTAGTGACCCAACAGAAGATGTTCAGTCCCAGAGTTTAGAGTTAGATTCTAGGGGAAGTGAAGTCTGCTTCTCCATATATGTTTCTTCTTATCTTGATCTTAACGTCACTTTCACACTACACTCAACCACTTGAGCGTCATGATGCTCAACCTGACGCCAACCTTACCCTATCCCTCACCAGTTACCTCTGCCGAGTCCCTTACAAACGTGTGAATTTATATGTAATACAGGAATCTAGGTGCAGCCTAATTTACAATTTAGACGAGTTTATAGCTATAATCTGCGAATCGTGTAAAGCGCGCTCTCGAGCCAAACTTCAACAACTGTGCGCGCTCTGGGGTGGCTGGTACTTAACGCCTGTCGTCTAGTCTGTTTGAGGAGCAAGGCGAATGTGTACACCAGGCTTACGAATGAAACACGATAAACAGGGATTTTGTGCCTATCACCTCGCCATACATTTGGTCATATATCTGCAGTGAATTGAAGGATATTTCATCCGAGGTAAGCGGTTCTGCCGTGGCATGTAAAACATCGGATTTTCGAGTGTAGTGTGTGTGTTAGGGAAAACAACAGCCCTGCTGTAGCAGACGTTAGCTTCCTTCATTAGCGCGGTGCTAATGTTGGCCGTTAGCTGGCTAGCTAACTATGCTTCGCAAAAATAAAAGCTGGTCAGTAACGTCGCTAGCTTGTCTGTTGTCTTGGCGTATGAAAATGCATACTTATATGTGGTGTGCAGTCTAGTGACATGACTGGTGGGCAAACAGGGCGGTTAGAATTGTGCATTGATAGTGTTAAGGTATCGGTTAGCTTGTTCACACATTCGCTAGGCTAACAAGTCACCAATTCTAGTGCTAGCTAGTATGCTATAGGATACTGCTTTACGGCAAGACAAGGCCTGTGTCTGTAATAGTTTATGCCAGCTAGGCTACGTTACGCCGTTGTCTTCCTTGCCAGACAGGGCCATCTTGCCTTCGAAGCAGGTTAGTTCAGGTCAACAGAAACCCATCATGGCATTGTTTTGTTTAGTAGCGTTACTGGCATAAACTGCTTTAGTAGTAGCTACAGTGTAAGTGATGACTTCATGTTTACTAGGAGCAACGACTGGCTACTGTCAGGGAGCCGCCGTGACTGTGTCTGTGTGTGTATGTTTTGACCTGTCTCAAAGGAGAGGACGACTGAATGTCAGCTTTATTGGTTGTTGTTTCTTACATAGCTATGATCTGCTTTATTGCACATTCTCCCCAGTGTGCATTACCAATGGAGCAGGCAGACGGACAGCATTATTGTTAAGGTGGACACCTGTAGATGTGATATTAACTCTACTGTCAACAACATTTATGGTTTATTATGGACTTACAACGAGGGCACAAGATGGGGAATGTTAGTATGTACCTTTGTTTGTCCTTCTAGCTAGTGTTGTCTTTGCTTAGGTTCAGGATAGCAGAATCTGTACTGGGATTTGCATCGGATCAACAAACTTGACTTTATTAATTTAACTCATAAGGCTAAACAGAGGGCCTGAAATGTGTTATGTAATATAGGATACCTGCAAGTGATTGTAGTACCATAATCAGTGCAGCTTCAAATGTACAGATCTGACAAAATTAGATTTTGTGATATGTTAAGTTTGTAACTTGCCAGTAGCTCACAACCTTTGGTGATGGGAGATTATTGAATCAGTCATGAATGTAGGATGACAATGAGCAGAAAGAATGAAATGCAAAACTTGGTTATTTAAGTGTAATTGTATGTAGTTACAGGGCTTGGTGAAGAGTGTGCTTTCTAATGTTTTGAATAACCACAAATGTTTATGATTACTAAGCTGAAATACTTAGCAAGTACCTGCTGTAAAGCCTGACATAACATTTGTGGTAATGGTATGCAGAGAACATGTGAGGTATTTGAACATGATTTAAGCTCCCTGGCTGCATCACATCAGTGGATAACAGACAAATGGTTAAAACTTAGTTTGTGGCATAGCAGCATCCATGTGTATGGAGCGCCTAGGTTTGATTTGTCTCCTTTTCCCCGTTGTTTGTTTTTCTTTTTCAATAGTTTCAATAGTTTTTTATGTGCAATTGGTTAAATGTAAGTGTTTGCTGGCACAAAGTGTGCTGGGATGGCGATGCTAACTGCCCTTTATTTCTTAGTGTGCATTTGAACTGTATGTCAAAAAAACTGATGGTATGCTTTGAGGATTTTACTGACAAAAACCCATACTATCAGTGGTACACCAGTGGTCAATCAATAGTTAATCAGTAGTTAATAATCAAAGTTTTTTGATGGCTAATGGCAGTGATTAGAAAGATATAGTACAACAAATTAATTATTACAAGTGAGACACAAATATGATAAACTTAAATGTATTATATCATTTATTTCATCGTAAATATTCCAAAATAAAAGAAGTAGACTTTGTAATGTTGACCGATCAATCAGGTGATTACTATTGTACAGGATGGATGTTGTGTAGAGCTGAAATAGTTCCTCAAGAAACTTGAATAACTCGGTTACAAAAAATTCTTAATACACTGTTCAGTTTCTCACAAATGACTGTCGCACAACATGCTACACTGTGGCACAGTTTGAGCAGAATGAGGAGAGAGAGAAAACAAATGTCACAAGTCTGGGATCACGTCAGAAATGCTGTATGTAAATATGACTAAATAGTGTGTGTTTAATTAACATTAGCTTACATTAGCTCATTGTATATTAATATACTTCTATATCTACTGCTGCCCTTAATAAAGAAAAAAAACTTATTTAATTACTTAATCTATGGAATAATCAATAGAATACACAATTATTATAATGTATATCAGGCAACTCTAGTCATCTGTGCAGCTGTGGTTGCTAACTGCAGCACAGCTTCATGTGTGGCAAAATAAATTTAATTCTAGCAGGTATAGGCCACTGGTGTGCTCTGTGTTGGGGAAAGGAGCATTAACTTAGAGGTTTATTACTATTAAGGTAGTGAGCTCTGTTAACCAATTCCATGGGGGACACCCTTAGTTAATCTCACTTCATTAATATTCATTAAATGTTGTCAAACTGCAAATGAAGAATTTTGATGTCATCCTTATGTTGCTGGTTTTGTGCCTTTAACTACTGTGATTACCAATCACAGTTAATCAATGTGATTAACATTGATTTGATAACAACACAATACATGTTATAAAGCTATGGTGTTGAAATGGGGCAGAGATCAGAAGGCTTCTTAGTTGGATATTTTGATTGAACACTTAAATTAATTTGACCATGAATTTTGTCTGCCATTGAGGGTGGAAGTAGTTGTCTTGCATGTCATCCTACTGTTTAATTACAAAAGTAACAACGAGCAAATTTCATTTTTCATGACTAATGTTAGAGATCAGCCATCAGTCAAAAGACGTGATTGCAAGAGGAGTTATCCCATTTGTTTTTAATAAGGATTGGAATTTCAACACATCTGCTCACAACCTGTAATAATTTTAACATATTTGTACGTGTCTTGCGCTACTTCATGATTTAATTGCACCAATCCCATGCATAAATAAATCCTTGATTAGATAGCAAATGAAAACCAGCAATGCTTTGGGCCCAGAGGATCAAACACTGGTCTAGAGTTCAGTATAATACCTTAAGAAACCTGTTCTCACACCAGTTACACTATTCAGTATCCGAACATTAAACAGTAACATCAGAGGACAACAAATCCTGGTTTCCAAACCCAGGTGGAATTATGCCTAAAACTTTACTATGAAATACTAGTGGAACCTTTTCTCTTGTACACAGTCCCAATTTCAAAAAAAGCTGGGATCCTTTGTAAAATCTACATAAAAACAGAATGCCATGATTTGAAAAAACATATTATTCAGAACATAGAACGCATCAAATGTTTAAACTGAGGTTTACCATTTCAAGTTGTGACAGGGCCATGTTTACCACAGTATAGGTCACCAGTTGCTGGAGTTGCTGGAGTTTTAGAGGAATGTTGTCCCATTCTTGCCTGACATAGGACTCCAACTGATCAACAGTCCTGGGTCTTTGTCAGATTTTGCTTTACAAGATGCGCCAAATATTTTCAGTTGGTCAAAGGTCTGGACTGCAGGCAGGCCAGTTCAGCGCCTGGACTCTTTGCAGTTTGACATTGTTGTCCTGTTGAAAAATGCAGGGCCTTCCCTGAAAAACACATCATCTGAATGGGAACGTATGCTGCTCTAAAATCTGGTTATATCTTTCAGCATTGATGACTAATGCACCCTCATACCAGTGCCTATGGGTTCCAAAATATTAAATTTTGATTGTTTTCTGACCACTGATCAATTTTCCACTTTTCCACATTTTAAATGAGCTTTGGCCTAGAGAAGACGTCTTTTTCTTTAGATGCTAGAGCTTTAACATCAACATTTTTGCATGGCAAGGTGAACTGTGTTCACAGACAGTGATTTTTGGAAGTATTATTCCTGAGCCCATTCAGTAATGTCCACCACAGAATCAGTCCTGTTTTCAATCCAGTCCCGCCTGCAAGCTTAAAAATCACAGGTGTTTAGTATTTTGTTTCAGCCTTGTCCCTTGCACACTGAGTATCCCAAAGGTTCTGTTCAGTAGCAACTGGTCTTGTTTCTTAGTTCTGAAGACGTTTCTCCTTCCATCCAAAAGGCTTCATCAGGCTTCATCCGATTAAGCCTTCTTGATGTCTTCTTGTTTTTTGCTGAATGAGTTCAGTGTTGAATGTCCATGATGCCGCAGCAGAGATAAACTTGTTTTGACCTGGCGGTTTCCGCAGCTTTTACAAAGGCTTAGTCGCTTGGTGATGTAGCCACCAGGGTGGTTTTCACATGTGGATGGAATTTGACAGATGCTAAAATGATGGGAATTTATATTATGGATAAGAAAGAGTCATCATCATGAAATCCTCATTTTTAGTAAAACATCAGAAAGTAAAAGTTGTGTTTTAATGCTTTGACATTTTTTGTTTTATGCAGTAATTGAATTACCAACCTTTTTGTGTCTATGTCAATACATGCAGATCAGTGTGCTTTTGAGATATCTTCTCTCTGAGTATAGAATTTACTAGCCTGGAGTTGGAATACTTGGGAAATACTTGGGCTATTGTGCTGTCACAATGGCATTATATTTACACACACATTGATGTTGTGTTTATTTTGTATTACCATTTTGTCATTCCTCAATATATAGAATTTTCCATGGACAGAGG
>OMLM01010363.1:9073-33741 GCA_900302695.1 Helostoma temminkii | reverse complement strand
AGAGGAAGTGGGCTGTTTGCATCTTCATAGGCTAGTGGGATGGGAAAAGTTAAAAGGAAAAAGAAAAGTTAAACACTGACTCGTGTCTTGTCTTGCATTTTTAGACCATGATTATTTAAAATGCCAGTAGCTGACATTATAAAAATGTGTGCAATGTGTGTGTGACTGGCTTTTGTCAATTTAACATTTACAATTGCAAGAAAAAATAAGTGATCTGTGGAATTTTGTGGTTTTCTGCATAAATGGGTTATGAAATGTGATCTGATCTTCACCAACACTATATTTTTAAATTGATAGTCATGATCTTGTATGTCTTCACTGAACACGCCGATTAAACATACAAAGTGATGGTGGAAAAAGTAAGTGCTACTATGTTTTAATAACTGGTTGAACCACCTTTGTCAGCAGTAACCTCAAGCAACTGCTTCCTGTAGGTTTGAATTAGATCTGCACAACATCCAGCAGGAATTCTTCCTCCAATCTATTACACCAATTCCCAATAATGACACACTGTAAGTCAGTGTAAACATTTTATAAATAAAAATACAAGTGCATTTCTGATTACAATCAGCACTTGTTGGCATTAGTGCAAGTGCCTTCCCTGTTTGTTTCATTTTATAACTTTTTGTTCCTTCATACTTTCAGTTCATGTTAGTTTTTCTGACAGAAGTTATGATTATCTTAATCAAACCAATCAAAAATCAATCAATCACTAATCAAAAATAATTGTTAGATTAACCATTTAATCTGAAAAGATCTGACAGATTAACCCTCCTGGATACAGTGTACAATTGGCCGTTTTTGACGCACCATCACACCTGTGTGATGTTTTTTATTTTTTTTATTTTGATATACTGTAATAACAAAGTGGACCTTAAAAACATAAAACAATAAGAAACATAAAATCTGTTGTTTTTTGTTGTTGTTTTCTGTGCGTGCCACTACAGTCAGCATGTAGATCGCTCTGGGCAGATTCATACTTGAAAAATGCACCACCACATGCGCCTATTTTCCTTACTTATTTTACTTGGCATATAGATATAAGCATAGGGTTTGAATGTTGATGTTGATGCATGTTAAATGCGGAGCTAGATGGGGCTTTGTCTCTCTACTATGTCATCTTAAATTGGTGAAGCGATTTGGCAGTGCCTCTGCATCCATTGACCCCAGAAGATTAAGCGACAAAAAATGTGAGGTGCAGCCCTAGTACATATAGTTGAAGTTGGTTCTGAAACCAATGCAATCCTAAACTCTTCACAGAAGCTGTATACAGTATTTATTTTCTCATTTAAATTGTACATCGTAAATGTATAACATCCTATTTGAACTTTATGTAATCCCTCTGATCTGTCACCTGATTACCCTGCCTGGCATCACCTGGCATATCAAATATATGTGACATTTCTGAACAAGTGCATTGTGAATTGTGTGTATTTTGTTAACTAAATGTATGTAGTAACTACATAACACTGTTTTACAAAATACTTATATGCATAATGGTACTTTATGACTGTTGGTGCTTTCAGTTTAATCAGTCTACTGGGAGCAAGATACTTTGCGTGTGTCCTTTGCTAATCATCTGCGGCACATGTCTAGCAAATAGACCCCCTCCAAACAAGAATGACAGCTGTTTCTGCCGTCTGAAGAAGTGCGAGAGACAGAGTGACTCATTGGCTCTGAAGCAGTGAGGTAATTCTAGATCTGATACTAATGCCAAAGGGAGTCCCTGCTTGCTTGATCTCTCTTTTGTGTCTGTGTGTGTGTACACATGATGCATATCTGCGTCCATGTGTTAAGACACAAGGTGTGAGGCTATGAGTGTGTGTGTAGTAATGTTTTGCCTCCGTCCTGATATCCCAGCTCTGTATGCCTTTCCCATGGTAACAAGCTGCTAAGCTGCACTGTTGATCAGTAGTTTTTCCTCTTGTGGTCTTGTGGAAAAAAGAAGACTGCCAAAGTGAAAGCAGCTACAATCACCCCTTAAGGAAATGGTCATGGGTTGTTTTAGTTTCACTTGGGGATCAAATTTGGGGCCTCTGTTGGTTGCTGCCTATATTCCCGGTGATATTCCTGCACTTTTAGTTTACAGAATGTCCAGCATTTGAATGCACAGTGTGTCTCTCTCTCTTTCTATAATATTTAAATGTATGTTATTTCTTTCTGATACAATTGTTGTAATACTAGCATTGTGAAGTTGAGGGGCAGCATGTTACAATCATTGTGGTACCTATTCTTCATCAGTTCACCAGAGCTGCAGTCTGTGTACCAGTGATCAGCTCTGTTCTGTCCTGGCATGTGCCAAAAACTGTTTTGTAGTCATAATGCAGCTAAAAACTGGCAATTGACCTAAAGGACATGTTTCTGTGTTACCTAAGTGTGATTGTACTTTTTAAACAAAAAGCAAGACCTGAAACTAAATGGAGCAGATGGTAACTGCACCTGGGCCAAACAAACTTGAATCCACTTGCCATTTGCTGATGCACTGCTTTCTGTTTGTGTATAAGAGTGTTTTCCTCTGTTATCTTACCTTGGTGCCAGATGGGAGAACCACTTTCTAAAAATGAATTGGCCTGTAACTCGTTCATCTAAACTTGCCATTTGCTTTAGACGCTGATATAACTTTTCTAACTTGGATTTACTTTGTGGTAGGGTTGTTTACAAGGCACACATATGATTTCACATGCTTTAGCCTATAGACTTTTCTAGGGATCATAATGTTCGGATCAAAGATTTGAAATTAACTGCATGTCCACCTCTGACCTATAATACAGGAGTCATTCTGAATTAACAGTAAGTAAAATACGATTTAAGATTAGAAAAAGATGTTACACTCAAAGATCTTGCCTCAGAAGCAGCTTCAGTGAGTGACTGAGACCAGTGACATATTCAATGTGATAGTTAGATCTTTAAAGAAGCATTATTTAATCACACATCTTAAACAGTTCAAGTAATGCATCTTTAAATTTCAAATTTAGCCTTAACATAACACAAGCCCGTTCACTTTTGGCGAGGAACAGTAAAGAAAACATTTTTGCTTTTCTTTTGGCTTTACTTCAGTGAATTGGATTAGGTCAAGCAGGACTGTAAATGGAAGCGACAGCAGGAGTCATTTCATATGGAAATGCAGGCTTTTGCTTGGCTCAACCCTAACACGTTTTACAACCACATTGCTTTTACATCTCACTGCACTTGCTGTGTCCCTTACACTATTAATTTCAATGCAGTGAGTGTTTATTGGCATGACAGAATTAAAATGTTGTTACTGGCTGAGGATGTTTGAGATGTAAATAATCTCTCTCACTCTCTCTCTCCCTTCCTCCCTGCCCTCTGTAAACCCCTGGCTATAGGTGATGAAGTGGTTCAGTCTTTGGTAATGAACTGCTGCCTGGTCCAGATGGCTCATTGTTGTATCTAGTGCCATGCCCCTTTAATAACACGCTTTGTCCATCGACTAGTGTCACTAGTAATGTTTTATAGCTCACAGTGTGTGTCCCTGCGGGTTCTTTTTGACCCTGTATTTTTTTGGCTGCTGAATTTCTGACTGCATTATGTTTATGTTGTCTGGTGATAATGTGGACAGATGAAGTGTAACAATGGTGAGGAGAGCACAGCTGCTCCTCCTCTCTTACAGCTGAACAAATCTGAAGGCTTTTCCACACAGGTAGCTGAGCCAACATCGAGTGACTGTTCTTCTAAAACATGTGACTAGTATGGGCTGGGTTAGGGATGTCACAATACAGCTCATTCTTCAAGTCCTGTTTATATATGGCCTATAAGTCTTAAAGTGAGTGACAATGCAGCGCATGTTTAATTAACTCTATTTAACATATATAGGTTGATTGATTTCGATTTGATTTTGAGATAACTGCTGGTCGTGGATCAGTCCTGTCCCATGGTTTGCATGTGCAACATTAGACCTATGCAGGACTCTGCATTGTACCTTGTTCCAACCCCCCTGTCCAATTGTTTGTGCTGTCTACATATATTATCTTTGTACATTGTATGGCTTTGTGTTTGCATTTGAATTGGATCAGTTTGTCACCAATTTGTGTGAAATAAATACTGTGTATGGCTAAAAGTGTTACTGAGAAGCTCCAGTAGCTGATTAGACCGCTGAATCCAAGTGTGTCATTGCTGTGTTTTAGTGCAGTTGCATATGTGTTTCTGTTTGTCCATATGTGACTTAGTCACCCAAGATGCATTTTAGTTCTGCGTGTGAATGGTGCCAATGTCTCTTTCAGTGTGCACTAAGCCAGCTATCACGTTCTCTCCTGCTGACAGACACATTCTGGCTCACAGTGATATTTTGGTTTCACTTGGGCTCCTTTCCCTGGCTGGCTCAGTCATTTTGCAAATGCTTGAATTCAGTGGTACCACACCACATTATTCAAGTTAAAACAAATCTTCTTCTTCTTAAGCTTACGTTGTGGCAATGTGAGAACTCAGTAGGATGGAGTGAAAAGAAAAGGTGGTGAGAAAGTGAGGTATGGAGTCAGTGAGGGCAGCTGGTGGTACAGCCTGCAGCCAGACGAGGTTGAAATCTGAGACTTGCACAAGAGACAGAGAGAGAGTCTACAGAGAAACAAGGCAAAAAATGCAGGCTCGAGGCAGAGAAATCATGCAAGGAATTGTAGGGGCAGAGTGGAGAAAATGGAAAGTGACATGAAATATAAAGTGCAAGGAAACAAGGAAAATATATAAAGGTGAGGTTAGAGCCTGTGTGAAAGAGAAATTGTATGTCAGGAGAAGAAGGGGTTATGTGTTTGGGGTAGAGAAAGGGGAAGGGTGTGAGTGAGCATGCTCTGTTTGGACTGTTACTGGATGCCGGCTTTGCTTCTCTGTCTCTTACACAAACTCACCCAGCACCAGCAACACCTAACCTACACTCCAGGGGACACAGAGAACATGGCTTGAAAAAGAGAGTAGAGGGGAAAAACTCAGGGGAGCGAAATACTTTGCTTGGGACTTTCCTTTCGTAAACTCTCTCACAAGCTACAGCCTCCTTTCACCGGGAAACCAAAAGAGAGTACAGTTTTGTTTTTCCACTCAGTAAAGGATTATTCTCCTACACCATACAAGTTTTAATTTTCATCGAAACCAGTCCTGATTTTCCTGTGGGAAGTGTGCTTTTGTGGTGCAAACCTGCAATTTTGGCAAATGGCTTTAGAAGACGATGTACCTTTTTTTTTTTCCTCGAGGAATACTGCAGTTTTACTGTGTTAAACCTTATAGTCCCTGAAGATTTGGCACAATGAAAATCAAAGGTGGAACTTTAAACCAATATAAAATCTGTGGTGACTTTGCTACACTGTCTAATGCCTTCTGTTCTTAGTGCCTGTTTGGGAGCAGCTGGGGAGTGGCGGGTTGACCACACACTGCAAGACTGCTGCTGACTGACTGCTGACTAAATATGAAAGGTTTCAATGTTACAGAAAGAAGATCAGTGAAGTTTTCCCGTGTTCCTTTTTACTTTGACGATCGCCTGGTATGCAGGTTTGATCAGTATGCTTCCGTAACAGGATGTTATTTCCTGTAACTTAATCGTTTCTGAGTTGTTTTCTGTTTGTTTTGTCGGAATCCATGGACATACCAGGAGGCATTCTGGTCTTTCTTTTGACCCATTTCCTTAAGGGCTGTTGCATTCTTGGCAGTTAAGGACCTCCATTTGTCCTTGTCTTGACACAGACTGTATTCTTTCATTGCAGCTTGCCCGGGATCCTCATGAGCTCATTCCTTCTGAAGGGGGGAGCAAGAGAAGGAAATATGATCCCCTTTTCTGTGTTGTGTTTAGGGCAGGAGCAACAGTGTGTGGTTTCTATGGAAAAGGCCAAAGAAATATGTCAGTGAGGGGCTGCGTGAATGCTCTACTCCTATGTCTCTGGTCCAGGTGAAACTGAAGCCGGCTAGTATAGCACTCCATACTCCGCACTGGAACTCCTTGTTCAGACTCTTCTCATGTGTTGCCACAAGGAACGTGCACAGGACTAAAGGTGAATGAGCTTTTAAAAGATAATGTCCATGAAAGTGCACCTACCTCTGGAAACATTTACACACGTCATAAATTCCTGCATTCAGTCCAGCCATAGCTCTGTTTGTGTCAGGGTGATAAATTGATATTTTGTATACAAGGAGCTTGGCTAACAAATATTCTCTCACTGTATGTTAAATAGCTTGCCTGTGTGTGGGTATGTACTGAAGATGCTTTAAGCAAGCATGCCCATTGTGATTATATGTAGCAGTGTGGATAACAGTGTACAGTGTGTGCGACTGAGAAGCGTGGGCCATGAATTGAGAACAAAGAATGGCATGTTTGAGTTGAAGCCCAGCTTGTTTTCTGCCTCCCCCTCTCCCCAAGCCGTCTTCATCTGTCTCCTGTCTCTGTCTTGTGTCTCTATCCAGTTTCCTATTTTTGTGGCTTTTATCTTATCCCCCCACTTGGTTGCCACCCTTCCTTCTTTGGTATATATCTTTTTCCATTTGTGCGTCTTTTTCTGATTTATCCTTCAGTCTCTCTACATCCTTTAATATTTGCCTCTTTCCTCTTTGTGGATCAGTCTATTGTGGCGTGTGAATTAATGTATGTTTGTGTTTTGTCTAAGGCAAGTTGGCGCCTGCTGCAGATTAACTTGGGGGACTTAAAGTAAATGTAATTGAAGCAATTTTCACATGCGTTTTGTGTGTGAAAGTTCAAATTCTCACACATTTTGTGTGTGAAAATTGCAGAAAATATATTTGACAAAAAGTACATATTTGTTAGGATTTGATGAGCAGAAACGTAGACACATACAAATCTGTTTTACTTTCTTTTCTGCACATATGCTTTGTTCCATTAGTGGCTACAATTAAATACAATCAATAATCTAATCAGAAAGCAAGCCAATTATCAGTTTGTTTTTTATTTAGATTGGCATAACCGACTCAACTGTCAGTAAAACTGACAGTAAAAAATAAAAATTTTTAAAGTATTGAATGTGTTCTGATGCTGTGAAAATGCGGTTTAAAGTTACCCCCTTACCCACTATTACATATGTCAATTTTTTAGTCGTTGCATGCTCATTACTTTGTTCCTTGCATGAAGTTGTTCTGCTTATATGGGCAGTGCAAAGATGTTTTTCCTTTCCCCATGTGAAAATGCAGCTTAAACCACAGGAAGTTTTGTAGCCTAGAGAGTGTTGATAAAAGATAAAACAATAGTGGAGACAGACTATCTTTGGCATGTGTTGGCAAGCATTTTGTTTACAGTGCATGTCACATATCGCAGTGGAAAATGTGTTTGTACTAGTTAGATAAAGTCAAAGAAAGGGGTGCCTTTATATTAGAATGAAAATCCTATACATATCTCTGAACATGCTCACACTGTGAGCATATTTGCATTTACACAGTGGGTGTAATGTTTACTTGAGCTCCACCTTATTCCCTTTACTGCCTCAGTCACATGATGTGACTGTTTGTATGCATATTAACCTTCATAGTTGTCGCTGTGGAGCTTGAGTCTTAGTAAATGAGGGAATGTTACAGCTGTTAAATAAATGCCATGTTATCTTCAGCATTTTCCAGTCGCAGATTCACTTAAGAAGCTGCCAGGTCGATATTGTTGAGGAAAATATACTGTCTGCTGGGTTTGCCTGCTGTGGAAGAGAAACAGTTGATGGTGTACACACATCAACATGTTGTATTGGCTTCATTATTTTTAATGTTAAAAACATATCTTGCTGACTATGCATACACTGAACACTAAGAGTGCGATGTATTATGATTCTGTTTACACTTACATAGTAGTTTTATAGGTATTTCATGGTAATGTTAAGTTGAAACAGAGTAGGGTGTTTTTTTTCTTTTTTTAAATAATAACTTATGTTTGCTTTGTGGCTACAAAGGCGGTGACAGACTTAAATGTATTAAAACACATGATAACAGAAAATGAAGTCATAGCCTGAAAAACGGATACAGTATGTTAAGGTTGATACCTTTCAGGCAAATGAAGCTGTGTGGTAAAATCTACATATGTGCACATATGCAGAAATCTGCACTCTGAAGGGCTGAGGAGACAAAGACACACAGTGTTTGACTTAGAGTCAGTCCTGTCAAACTTTGTCTGTGTTGGAGAGCAGAGTTCAGCTTGCTGGTGGTCATTTCTGGGTAGCAATAGGTTCTGTGTCAGCATGTTGTGATCCAGACAGAGCCTCAGACACAGATGGAGATCTATATACTCTATGAAATATAAATTATCAGTACTGGGAAAACAGTGTGGAGCCAAGCAACATGGCAGTAGGAATCAATGATTGTAGACATCTGTTTTAATGTACTTTGCATTAGCAGTGCAGTAAGTGGCTAAAATCCCCTGAATGGGTGTTGTTCAGCCTATGGAAGTGCACAAGACAGCCAGTGCTGTTAATGGTGTCTTACAGCCTGTTGGCACAGCAGATGCCATTAAGAATTAGACAGTCATCTCAAAAAACTCGCTTCAGTGTTATATTTGTTATCAGAATTGACAGAACCAGGCTATCACTCTACCCGCTGAATAAATATGTTAGTATACCACAGAGGATTACTCATTTCACATAATGTGTGTAACCAAACCAAAAACAACAATCCATATGTGATATAAACACACACATATATATGTGTGTGTGTTCTGTTTTTAAACCCACTTGATGTGCTCTTGATCTTTCGACAGTGGGACTGATAAGAAGGCTTTGCTTTTTCTTGTTGGGTATTTCACACACAATTGCTCTTAGATATGGTGTGATAAGCCTCTGTGATTTCCCCCCAGTAGTTTACTTTGTTCATTTACCTTCTGTTACTTTTTTCCTCTTTTCAGAGGTCCCCACATTTCAAGAGGAGAAGAAAGCCTTATTGGGAAATCTTATGGACGAAGGTGAGTATTTACAGTATGTTTATGCTTTGTATGCAGCTTTGTATGTCCCGATGTGACTTTCACTGCGTTTACATACAGTTAAGAAATTAGATTACTCAGGAAAACCAGGTTTCTCAAGATATCAGGGAATGGGTTTACATGCTCTTAGGAAATCAGATTAAATCTGCGTATACATGCGGCAGAAGAGTAATTTGCTTTCTTCTCTACTTTGGATTTATTTTCACAGATTTTAACTGTTTAGAGACGGAAGACTGCTCAACGTGTGTGTGTGACTTTTAAATTTTTTTATGTCTGTGAGCTGACCATTGAGAGAAATATGCAAACAGACCGTCTCACAGTGCAAACTGAGTTAAAGAAATACAATGGAAAAGTTACTAATTTAGATGTGTATAGGGCAATTTGTATTGGTTTCAGTTTTTGTTGGTCTTTAGGTGACTTGAAAACAAGGTACCAATGTAATGATTTCCCACATTCATTCATAAAGGTGCTCCTCTCAGCTGATGGTAGCAGATGGTAGTGTCTGGACATTTCATCCATGTATCTATGGAGAAGGCGAGTAATCAGATTCAATCAGATATTTTGGAAGCATGATGAGTAGACTGCTTATAAACTTTTTTGTTTTGTTCGTCTTTGTTGTTTTTTTGTTTGTTTGGGAGAGCTGACAGCGCTGAGAGAGCAATTCAGACAGACCAGAGCTGCATATCACAGCAACTTACAGAATTAAAGTGAAAAGCAATTTATTTAGATGTTTGTAGGATACTTTATGTTGGTTTCAGTTTTAGTTAAATAAATGATTAGCTCTGGCGCTGCATTTTACCAGCTAACGTTAGTTAGCTTCCATGGCCACCTTCAACATTAGCTTGATGTCGCCAGCTTACCATCAGTATAAATTTAGATGGACTTGATTTAATTTAGATGGACTTGACTTAAAAACGAGGCATCATCGCGTGTGTAATGATTTCCCCACTCATTCAGCGGCTCCTCGCAGCTAATTGTAGAGAGGTGTTGGTAGCCTTTGTTATGCACATGCACTCTTGTAACAAACTAATAGAATCCTGGTTATGCGTTTACATGCCAGGGTAATCAACATTCTATGGGATAAATCTACCTGGGGAAATCAGTTTTTGCTAATTGCGGAAACCAGGCAATGAGCTTACTCGAAAAAGCTAACTGTGACGCGATTTCTAAAGAACATGTAAACGCACCGTTTTTCAATCGCAATATCAGTACGTGAACTTTGCGTATTCTGATCTAATTCTAATTAAACTGTATACCTCGCTGTGTGGACAACACTGAAGGCACCAGCCTTGACTGAACATTGCTTTTCGAACAATGCAGCGTTTCTCACACATAGACTTTACTTGGGCTGGCAGCCCCCTCTCTCCACTACTCTTGCAGGCCTGTCTGCTTGTTTTGCTGTTATGCGAGAAGGGTGTAACATTTTGACAGCATGCACACTCCGCATAGAAAACATTTCTGCCTTTTACAGACTACAGGCATTTTCTGGAGACGTGTTAATGGTGGATACAGACTGACATCTTTTTTCTTTGTTTTTTATTTGTTCTGAATTGTTGGCATAGAATTTGTGAAATAACATACTTCCATAGAGTTGAGTCTGTTGTTGTTGTGAATCAAATCTGGCATGGTGCACATGCTGCTGACGCATGATGTAGGGCGTAGTGCAAACATTGAACTGAAGTGAATAGATCAGCCCCTTGGGACACCCATTATGCAATATCCAATATTAATATTGGTCCAGTGTATTCCTACCTTGCACTGTGATCTTATTCAGTGTGTTTATTTGCACTCAAGTAACCAGGTTACAGTTGGCTTTCTTGAGTAAGCTGATTTCTTCACTGTCATGCAAACGGGAAACCTGGTTTCTGCAATCAGGGTAAAGGGTTAGAGAAACCTAATTTCCCTATGTAGGTTTCTTTAAGAGAAAAAACTGTTAAGACAGTTTACACTGTGGTGTTGTCTGTTGTCTGTCAGCCTGTCAGTCAGACATGCCAACACACACACACACACACACACGTGCCCTCAAATCAGGAAGTCTCCTTCTATACCGTCTGTCATCCATTTCTCCAAAATAAGGCCAGTGTAGAGGAGAAATCAAATTACTCATTTGCTGCATGTACACACGGATTTACAGTAACCAGGTTTTTAAAAGCAAATTTAAATTTGTTCATCAGTCACCCAAGAAACCTGGTTTCTCTGAGTAACCTGGTTACTTAAGTGCATGTAAACGCTGTCTTTGGAGTTGTAGCTGTTGGTTGAGTTTGAGCTCCCAGTTTACTCCAGTTGGGAGTATACGTTTTTTTTTTTCATCTTTGCCTTACACTAATCAGCCTGAACATTTAGGGCTGTGTGCTGAGTCATTGTGTCTGCTTTATTATCACCCTTCCCTTCATCTTCTTAACACAGACAACTGTGTGCTCACTGCTGTCTTTCGTTGTGGTCAGCCGACTCACTCTGTCTCCTCAGTCCTTCTGAATTAATTTTGGTACCTACTTCTCTCTCACCCTTTTGTATTTTTTTTTTTTTATTGTTCAATGTATACTTTAGTTATAAATGCCTTCTGGGGATATATAATTTCTAATGTGCCCTTGGTACTCTTCATTGTCAGCATTGTAAAATGTAAAACCCAGAAGCCTTGCAAAACTACATCTTGTAAGCGTGTTTTGTAAGCACCATAGGGGTGCTGGTCCATGCTTGTCTGTACTTTGCCTTTATCTTGGCAGTGTCACTTCTTAGCCCCCCATGTGTCATTTAAACAAGTGATATGTTTTCCACTGACACAATCTCTTTAGCTGGGCATGTGGCTTCTTGTTGTAGAGTTACGTGCTGCTAAATAGCTACTGTGGCTGTTGATCCCAAGGCAAGTTAAGTCAGAAGTTAAGTTCAAACCTCTGATCTGAAAGCAATTCACAGTGCCCTCCTTAAAGTGCACCAGGCCTGTTTTCAGTGATATTACAGCCATTGTGCTGTAGTATGTCCTGCCATTTTGGTGACAGTGTGAGGACCAAGATCCAGCAGTCTTTATATATATAAGTAGGATCTGAGTTTCAGTGCGAGAATTGCACATAATTTTAAGGATTCCTGCAAATCTAGCACTTCTAATGCGCAAAATTCATGCAGATATGTACAATTTGAAATAGTAACGAGAGCACACTCTTAAAATGTAAAGTCGTAACTTGAAAGGAATATTGCAAACCATTGTGCAGGTAAAGTCAGCTTTATGTTTCACATACAGCAGCAGACAAGAGGCAGCGTGAGGCAGATTCTGCAAAGAACTTGATGGCTACTGCAATTTAAACTGAGCAGTTTAGAGGAGTGCTACTGTGTGATACTGCCAATCAATCTGATGCCAAGTAAACACAGGTCCAGTATCGCCATTATGGATACCGATACTAAGTTGTAGGTCATTTTCATATTTCATATATCAGATATTTTTTCTAAGTCCAGTAAAATTATTATGTTGGTTAACACATGGGACAGAGGAGATTAACTTGTGTGTTTACTTATGTACCATACTTCTTGAATCTTGAAGTATTTGTACTTGACTGAAGTATTTTCATGTTACTTTTGGTAGCTTACAGTCCACTACAGTTACTACAATGTACTTTGTACTTCATCTCAAAGAGATGACCACTAGGAGAGGAGAAGGAGAAAAATGGTTCAGTCAATGGTTCAGATAATTCCTTAAGTTGGAGAAGAGGAGCGAAATACAATTTGAGATTAGAAAGGGGCTAGATAAGACTTGTGGACTTTTTAGGCTCCCCCCCACCCCAAAGTCCATAAATCTATGTGAATTGTTTAAGGGGGAAAATCCCACCCCATTTAAATAAAAATGAATTTTAGGCCCTGGGCCTTTTTCGGCAAAAAGCAGTGACTGTTCAAGTCATAAGCTGAACATAAAATACAACTCATAGATGCATTATTTGAGCTCATAATAAAACATTGCATTTGGTTCAGTCATACTAAGAGGTGGGGCTGCTTAGACATTTCTCATATTTCCCCCCTTTCCTGGCCTCCTGTTGAGGTTCAGTGTTGGTCTATTTCAGTGCAGTATGCCAGGCCATAGAGTAATTCTACTGACTGAGCTGCAGTCAGTATTTTTCAACTTTTAATTCACTTTAAGCCACAAATTCTCTCTCTGATACTTTTAGCTGATTACAGAGAAGTGTATCTCCCTTTTTAGTATTATCATGGATCCAGCCAGTTGAGATCTGTTTATTGTTGCAGGGAAGTTTCCCTGACTTCTGCTGACTGTCCCTTTAACAGTCACTCAGATGATATTGCAGCGTTTCCCTTGCTTGACAGTGTTACCAGCCCAGACACACCCAAACAAACCTATTCAAATAATCAACTAATATATTTAACATGTTGCTGGTATATGAAGTGACTATTGTGCTTGAATTTCTACACTAAACTTTCCAACTAGCATTTACATAAACAGGTGCACCCAGTAAAGGGGCAACTGCATGTATTTTTGGATTGTTATGAATTTGAAAATGCACAAGATTTATATAGGTTTCTTGATGAAGTTTGCACATCACATAGCCATTTTCTGATTGTTGCAATGTTCTGTTTGCTAAGTTACTGTCTGTGCACAGCTACAGTTGCTATGTTTGTTATTTCAGTCTTGCTTTCTAACAGACTGCGACGCTGGCCTTGGCCTAGCTCAATGTCTTCATCTAATTTGGTCGCATTGCTCTTGCTACTGCTAGCATGCTAGCCGGCTAAGAAGTTCTATTAATAGCTTAAGGCATTATCTCCATTGCAGCATATGTGTTTACAGGCAGACACAGTCACCACTAGCTAATACTGTGTCTCAGTAGGTCCAGTTCCTACCTCGGCAGAGAAGCCTACCCTAGCAGACCTGCCTGCTGGCAGCACTACCAGCTACCAGGCTAAATGGTAGTCACAGGTAGTCATGATGTGGGGAAAATTTGGTTATTGGTTTAAGTGGTCAAAATCATAAAGCACTGAAAGTTTTAAGACTTTGGTTGTAGTGGAACTAGCTACTTGCTATATAATGTTTTGAAGCACTTTTTTAAAGCTAAGTATTAAATGTCGTCCAGAAACAGAGAGGTTAAATAGCATTTATGTTTTAAATAAAATAATATCCTAAATGCTATTTTAACCACAAAGATCCTAAAATGCACGTGTACATTTGTTACAAGGGACTCGCATGCAATGGAAGAGCTCATCTACGCTTATCCCCCATTTCAGCAGCCAAGTGTTTCCTCTTTAAGACCTTTTCTTATATTAGGTGCCAGGTTTACAGATTGTACAGCAAAGACTGAAGAGCTGGCAGCATTTTGTTGGTGGGTGTTAATTTTGCAGCTGTTGTACTGACTGTCAGCATATTGCTGTACTGTGTCACCACCTGATTCTCTTCTCTTGTCTTCACCTCCCACACATACTATCATCTCCTTTCCTCCGCTTTTTGTTCTATCTGTTCTGGGTCTCCATGTGCTGTGTCTGTGGAAAGGGCTGTAAAAAGGCTGTGCCAGGTAGTGGAGCTGGTGGGGACAGAGACATGCATAGTCATCCCGCACCAAACTCCACTACTGCCCAGAAAAGACCTGACCTAAGAAACATCCTCCTCCACACCCTGCTACTCATTCTTAGCTTATTTGCACATTTTTAATTTTAATGCTCCATTGTGTTTTTTTTTTTTTTGATAAAGACCACACAGACAGACAACTTCAGGTCTACTTGTCCTCTTTGAATCTAAACTTTACTGTGTCATTCATCCTCTCTCCTACTTCCCTCCCCCTTTTATTATCTCCCCCACTCTTCATCCTTCTCCCATCTACAGTAGCTTTCCTTCTGTCCCCTTTCTTCAGCATGCAGGCTACCTGTACTCCTGCTCTTTGTGCTTTCCTCTGCTCCTGAGGCCATCCCATACTTTGCCACAAAGATGTTACCAAGGCAACCACACAGCACGACAGGAAACAGCCACACAACAGCACGCACCACATCTGAGTTCACCTCACTGTCTGGAGGTTCTTTTTATATATGTGACCAAGAAAATCTGCAGCTCTGACTTGTTGCTGAGACAATAATAGACATGCTGTGCATGGTTGGCCCTGACATGTTCTGCTCACTCCTTATATGAAGCAAAGATACAGTAAGGTTGCTGTCTGCTAGAAAGAAGAACACCCAAAAGCAAACAGTCAAACTGGTTAGAGGCTGTGTGGTTACAGGCATTACGTAGCGTACTGCGGTCACACAAATTGGGATATGTGGTCAGATGACTAGTGAGCAAATTGTTGAGACAAGTGGGCAGTCACTCTGTTTGCTATGTAGGAGTGAAGCCATTTTGTGTTGTATAATTGATTTTATAAATGAATATATACACATTCAGTATAATGTGTATATATACTTAATATATACACATTCAGTATAGCTATGGGTAAAAGTGCACTTTATGGCTTAATGTGAGAATAATTTCAGCTCGGCATATTTCTGCTTGTCACAATATAAACTGTAAACATGCGTATGTGTGTATGACAAAATACTCAAACAGCATTTTTGTGCACCAGTTCCAGAGTTCCAGAGTTAAAGTTTGGTTTTAAACTTTGACACAGGAAAAATGACAATATTTAGTCAGGAGAATATAATGATTGATTGTTTCAGGAATGTGTTGGATGTACTGCTCTCCATGTTGTTAGTCTGAGCCTGCTATCATCTGACTTCACCCTCATCTCTTTTTTTGGTTTATTGACCATTAGCTTTGATGTAGAGGTGTCAGAGAAGAAGCAGTCATACTTCAAGGTGTGCACTGAATACATATGACTAGGTCTCAAGAACTGGCCATACCTCCCTCTAATATGGAGAGTCAGTAATACAGTTTAATATGATTTGCTGATATGTTATCACAGCCTTCTCTCTTCCTGTCATCAGAAATGAGTCGCCAGACTGCCACCGCACTGCCCACAGGAACCTCCAAGTGCGTCCCCTCCCAGCGTGTGCCCACCCTATCAGGCACTACAGCCTCCAACAGTGACCTGGCCAGCCTGTTTGAGTGCCCTGTCTGCTTCGACTATGTCCTGCCGCCCATCCTTCAGTGCCAGTCCGGACACTTGGTACGTACAGTGCCCAAGTGAAATATAAGATACAGTTTAATTTAATTTGGATAACAGCTGTCAACTATTTCTGGAAGTTAATCTACCTTGCTCTTCAAGGTCCTTTATCTTTAACCAGTTAACAACTTCTGGCTAATGTGGACCACTTCCTGCAGTTCTGCAGTCTTTCAGCTTTGTCTGTAGCCCAGTTCTCTTTGTAAAATCAAGTATTTCCTGGACTAAGCAGTTTATTATAATAAAATAATTGAGATTTTAATAATACTGTGACGCCAGCAAACTTTGTTGCCTGGGTGACACTCCAGAAATAGGACATCATCTCAGGAACAAGTCACCGACTCTTACATGTCTTTTCCCAGGTATGCTCCAACTGCCGGCCCAAGCTTACCTGTTGCCCCACATGCCGAGGTCCCCTGGGCTCCATCAGGAACCTGGCCATGGAGAAGGTGGCCAACTCTGTCCTTTTCCCCTGCAAATACGCCTCATCGGGCTGTGAAGTCACCCTGCCTCACACCGACAAGACGGAGCACGAAGAGCTGTGCGAGTTCCGGCCGTATTCCTGTCCCTGCCCTGGTGCCTCCTGCAAGTGGCAGGGCTCCCTGGACGCTGTCATGCCTCACCTGATGCACCAGCACAAGTCCATCACTACACTGCAGGTCAGCCATTGACACTTCAGTGTTTCATTTTTGTTTGTTGGACTGTAGTTTCTATATACCCTACTACAATGAACACTTTGCTTTCAGTTTGTTAAAGATAAACTTGTGTATGTGAACGTTTTAGCCTGACACAAAAAGTAATTGTCTTAAATTGTGGTCTTTAGTTTTTGATTTGTCTCTTTATTTAGTTTAAACCCACACACCACATAATGCTTGTAGCATTGTTTGCAAATTCCAAGTTTGAATAACAATAGTTGAGTTTTTAAAACGCGACTCCTTCATTGTAATTTAGCAGTCCTGCCAAGAATCTCAACATCACTGTAATCGTGATGTTTAAATTAAAGGGGGGCTCCACTGATTTAGTTTAGCTGTTGTACAATCAGCCTAAGTCATCAGTGGGTGTCAAAGTAGCTGTCATTATAAAACAAAGCCTAAACTGTGTCTCTGTGTCCAGGGCGAGGACATCGTCTTTCTGGCCACAGACATCAACCTGCCGGGTGCAGTGGACTGGGTCATGATGCAGTCCTGCTTCGGCTTCCACTTCATGCTGGTGCTGGAGAAGCAGGAGAAATACGACGGCCACCAGCAGTTCTTCGCCATCGTGCAGCTCATCGGGACTCGCAAGCAGGCCGAGAACTTTGCCTACCGGCTGGAGCTCAATGGGCACCGGCGCCGCTTGACCTGGGAGGCCACGCCGCGCTCCATCCACGAAGGCATCGCCACGGCCATTATGAACAGCGACTGCCTGGTGTTCGACACATCTATCGCGCAACTGTTCGCAGAGAACGGCAACTTAGGCATCAACGTCACCATCTCCATGTGCTAAAAACTTTAAAGAAACAATGGTCAAAAGAAGTTACAGATTGTCGGGGGGCATTTATTTTAGCGGGTCAAATCAGTTGTGACCTCACCGTGCTCTCCCCCTCTCTCCCTCACCCCTTGAGACATGGAACTGGACTGTCTGATAGGACAGCTGCGGAGGCCCCAGGGGGTGGGATGGATGGGTGGATGAATGAATGAATGGATGAGTGGAGGAATGAATTAACACAAGGACATAACTGTGTAGTGATGGCTATAGACTTCTAAATACATGAAAACATATGTGAGACTCACAGTCTCGCCCCGTGTTTGTCATTAACACGAATACAAGCTGAAAAAGCTGTTCAAACTCTCTTCTCATGTTCTTATTTCTTGGTCGTGTCTCTGTCGAAGCAGTTTCCCACCAGTCTCACTTCAGTGTCTCTTTCTTCCCTTCCTCTCCGTCAATCCTCAGACATTTCAGACACTACAGCTCTCCAGCCCATGCTCAGAGACACTGGAAGCTGGTCACTGAGCAGCCCAGCGCTGCTATAGCCACAAAGCGAGGAAGGCTTAAGCTATATTTCAACACAGACTCCTGGTCAGTGCTAGGTAGCGAACCAGCTATCTAGCTTTCTTTCTGTTTGTAATCCACCTCAGTACCTGGCAGACCTCCCCGGATCAAACGGTTCACACGCTGCCGACCCTTGCAGGGCTAGGACCGCGGCTGGAAACCAGAGTCCATAAGATCTTTTAGATCCCTTTTCACAGATTTGAGTATTTATCTACACCTGTGACTGTCATGGCTGTCAATGGCTAAGACTGGAACCGTCACCCATAGGCATGGATGACTGTAGCACCCATAAGCAACCAGTTATGTTCAGGACCTTGGATGTGCATTAAGGGTCCATGGATGACTGTCTACATCTGTGACTTAAAACCTCTGGTTTCCAGTCCACTCTGGTCCACCCCAAAGCTAAAGATTGTGCATTGGACGCTCTTTATTAGTTGACTGTCATTGTTGATAGTTATTAGACTCTGCTCTCATACTGTATGGATTTAAGAAGACCCTCAGCTACTTCAGCTCTGGATTTTTTTTATTTTTTTTTTGTACTTGTTTTCATGGAGTGGACACAACAGTGGAGTTCTCACACACAAAAACACTTGTATTACAGGTTGTGTGCAGATGTAAAAGTGGTTGAATTGAGTGTGTGTCAGAGGGGTCACTTTTTGTTTTCAAAATGTGGAAAAAAAACACTGCATTTCAGTTGAGTCAAAGTTTGTGTTTGGGGTTTATTAGAAGTCTCTTTAACTTTAGTTGTCTTTTTTTTGTATGAGATGGAAGAAGAACTGTGTGTGTGTGTGTGTGTGTGTGTGTGTACGTGTGTGTGCGCACGTGTGTGTGTGTGTGTGTGTGTGTGTGTGTCAATGTGTCAGCGACTGACGTGGCAAGAAGCCTGCTCACCTTCTCCCCCTTCCCTTTTCTCTTCTTTCATTTCTTTTTGTCCTCCATCTCGTTCTGTCTGCCAGCATCGGCCTCAGCCACTGATTGATCGATCACCCAACCAGGAATGAGGGACAGTTTGTACCGTTATGATGTTGCTATTGTTATTAATAAATGGAGATTATCATAATTATCATTTTTTTGTAATTACTTTTAAAAACAAATTAAAATGCAGTTGTAAAACTTGTGGCTAAACTTCAGTGTTTGTAGTTAAAAGCAAGTTGTGTCGTTCTTCTGAAGGTTTATTTTCCCCCCAGAGTTGGATTGTTTCTCCTCATGTATTTCTCTGTCCTCTTGTTTGTGTGGTAAGTCTTTTCTTTCCCCCCTTTTTTGTCTGAGGAGGGAGGGAGGTCAAGCCAATCATCTCTCCCTTTCTCTTCATGTGGAGTCTGAGTAATGATGCTGCTCTCCCTCAACTCCTTGACTTTTTTCTGTTTTAATTTGTCATTAAATAAATCTATCTTTTTCATACCTGGTGACCTTTCTGCTTTTCTTTTATTATAGGCAATAGTGCTGCTTTCGCTCTTAATTACTGTAACATAATAACCTTTACTTTACCTATATGGTTTGTTTTTCTCTTAGTTCTCCCTGGAGAAATAATGTATGCACACTGTTTGCAGCATGTGTTAAAAAGCCTTTTTTAAGGTCAGTATGGAAGTTTGGACTCTAAAATGTGTAAAAATGTATTTTACATATCTCCCAATTCCGTTTGGAGGACAGTGTAATTAGTGACGATGTCTGATTGATACACTTTCAGTTCATTCAGTTAGAAGAGCCTTTGAAATATGTCCAGGTTTTAGGTTACAGGCACAATATAAAATGGATATTTTGTAAAAATATTTTAAACTGTTATAAATTCCACCCATGCTCTTTCATAAACTAATTGTTTCAAAGGAGGGGAGAAAATTCAGGACCCTGAAAGTGTACCTGTTACTGAAGGGTGAGTGTCTTGCTAATCAAAAAGACAGAAGATAGCACAGATCACGCAGATTAATATCTTGGTATAGTCTTTGTCTAAAAGTCACACATTGACCCAGATCTTTGTGAGTCTGAAAAGTGGAGGAAAAACTTTGTACCTTATTAGTCCTGGAACAAGGTGGCTACATTCCCATTGTGCCTCTGTTCAGTACAAGCAGGCAGTGTGTGACTGTGCTGGACAGTCCAGCCGCCCCAGGTGTGAATGGGTGTATCTTTAATAACTGCATCCAGGGAAAAGATGCAGCCTCAGCACATCTTTGGTTAAATATGTTGACAGTGCTAATCTGTATTTCAAGGCCATTCATCATGAACCACGTGCACTATTTCTGCTACTTACCAAGGTCAACCATGTCATAACTAATGTTCAAAGTGCTGTTTATATCTTTACACTGACGATCAATCGGTTACTTAAAAATGTGACTGTCCAAAACTGAGTAAAATGGCTCCCAATAATACTGTCCTCAATACATCTGTTGGCCTCTGAAGTTTAGCATTGTTAAGTAGGTCTGAGGATGTGGGGCAGCCTGTGAGGTTAGATAGGTAGATCAGACAAGCAGCAAGCACAGGAATAGCTTTGTGAAGCCACAGAAGCTCAAGCGATTTGCTCAAAAACCAGGATAACAATGAGCACAATGTATCTACAGAGGTACATCCTAGTGTAGTAGTAGTGTTGACAATCTGCCTGTCTGATAATGTTTGGAAGTGAAATATCATCTGAAATTATTAGGGAAAGAGGCTGCGTGACAAGGTGTGGTAAATCTTATAAAATCTTATAAAAGCTAAAACGCCTTCATAAAAAAGAAACGAAGTACAACACAATGGCAACGTGAGCAAACGCAAACACTCTGTAACAGAATCCTGAAGGAAAACATCAGGTCCTCAGTCTGAGTTAAAGCTCAACACAGCTGAGATATGCAGCAAGACATTGAACCAATGAGTAAAAATAAGTCAACCTCTGAATAGCTTAAAATAAGGAAAAATGAATCCTTGAGTGAACTTGTCACAAATGGTTTTCCTACAGTCCCTAATGCTACTTCTACGCAATCTATTTCATCAGTCTAAAATAATGTGGTGCACAGTAATAACACGTGATTAAGAACTGTACACTATCATCTGCAGCTTAAATCAGACTCTAGAGTCGTCTGACACGTCGGGTCAATAGTTCTGTGTTTCTGCTTTTCTTCCATAATGTGGTCCCAGGGGTCCAACCCATCTGCAGGGGCCACACCTAAAATGAACTAACGTGAGAACATACAGTACGAGCTCTGTCTGTGGGGGGGCTCTGCCATGAGTGTGGGCATGCTGCCAGTAAACTAAGCACACCCCAAGGGCCTCTGGGTAATTATGTTATAGGTTAAGGTCTTTCATGCACCAGATGGGAAGTGTATGTTTGTGGTGAGGGGGAATGTTGAATCCAGAGGGCTTAGTGAGGAGTCTTAATACTGGGGTTTAAATGAGACTGGGTGTGTCTGCAGTGAACTCACATACAGCGTACTGTACATACATGTACATACATGTACATAAGCATCATAAAAGAGCCACATATGAACACTATAATAGTCTGACTTAAGTGTTTTTTTTATGTCGCGACCAAGCGGATGTAATGAATTAAAGCCTAGAGGTGCAGGTAATATATGTTAAAGTACAGGGAGATCAGCTGGGACTTAACCACAGTGAGGACTCAGCACTCCGCAGAGCAGCTCAAAAGAGCTTCTAAGACTAAACAGCAGCTCCTGGAGGCTTTAATGCTCATTACACTCCAAAATGCAAAACTGAAAATAAAGGGTTTTCTAACTGACTGTGCAATGATGGGATGATGTTTTGGGTTATTCTCAGAGGACAATGAGGATATAATGCAGTCCATCACCTGCTATGACCTCAATAATAAACACATAATAGAATGATCACCTTTCTCATCTCGTGTTCTTCAACATGAGAATCTGAGGTGAAATCTGATCATTTAACAGAATCACAGTTCCACACGTTCAGACTGCATCGTAGAAATTCCTCTGCCAACTAGAGTTTATAGTTCATTTCATTTGTGCACTGCATTGTGGGTGTTTAATTTGGTCTTTTTTGCCCAATGAGTTTTGAAAACAAATCACTACAACCTGGTCAGCAGAGCAACTTACTTATGCTTACCAGTTATCATAGAGCATAGCTTCCAATATTACCAGCTTCAAAAATGTTACATTTTTTGCTTGGATGATATTACTGTATATCAAGTACTCTGTTCTGTCTGTCTCTGCATATGATTCATTAAGGTCGTCTTCTGTGAGCAGAGTGCAGGCTGTGACTAATGAGGCTCCCAGGGGCAAACAACAACGTAAACATATGGAATAAATGAACATGAATCTGATTCAGATATGCTTATTGAAGGGCAGCGGAGAGAAATGGTACATTTCTAAAGATATATACAGTAGTGTCTGCAGATAACCAGCTCGGTAAAAAATGATATCTGAAAACTATATGATCTAACACATCCACATCCATGCCTGAAATTTTGCAGTCCAATTATGAGACAGATGACTGGATGGTGCAAGAACTACAGTTAAATCTGTTTTTCCTCCCATTATTCTTTAGTTTGGCTTTTATGAATGTACCTGTCCAAAATGCTCTGGTCCATTAATCTTATCTCAGAAGCAGACATTTCTGCTGGCTACATAGCTGAAGCAAACATTCATCATAAAACTCTAGCAGACAACGCAGGTGATGTTAGTCTACATACAGTAGCATAATAATTTCATTTCATTTTAGTGTATTTATATAGTGATTAATCATTAAGGTGAAAGGCCTTAGAAAATATAACAATACAACTATATTGAGCAGCACTGGGAGACAGTAGAGAGAAATAATAATTACTATATTAATTAACACAAGATGCAGCAGAACCAGGCTCAGGGTGGATAGAGCAGCTTCAGTATTTTAGCTGGCAAGCTAAAGTTTACATAGCTATCTAGCTCATGCTACTCTGAAGCTTGCAGACACTTTTAGTTTCTATTTTCATAACATTATGTTCATTTTAAAGTGCTGATTTTATTCATCTTTATGTGTGAAAACAAAGTGAACTTGTGACAGTTAAATATAAGAAGCTTTATTTTATGAATAAAAGCATTTTTCCTTTTTTAATCAAATGATCAGATGTTAAAGCTTTGTGTTTTTCTACAGTATATTTAAATCACATTAACTATTTAACTAACAATATAGTTAATTGATTCAAGTTAAATTTAATTAACTTTTAATTGTCACAGGGTAATATCATGTTGGACAACAGATGGAGAGGATTCCAGATATTAAGTGTCTTTCCTTCTTATGCAGAAATTGCATTTTTAATCAAACTGACATAAAAAGAAAGAAATCTAACCTTCAGTATGGCCAGAAACCTGCAACAAACAAATCATCAAAGTAAATATAGTCATTATTTGTTAGTTGTGAACACATTGCGCTAATAAATTGTGCATTTACAGTTATTAATAAATCATTCACCAATTAGCTGAAATAAGGTTCTCCTCTGAACACAAGCATCCCATCAGGCTGCAGGTCTTCTTCTGAAACCTAAGTACATCTCCACAGCATCCACCATCACCTACACAGAACACTGAACCCTGTTTTGTTCACACTTTCCAACTCCAACTGTAAATCAACATATCAGATCAGGCTAGATGAACCAGTGTGTTGTAGCATTAATGCGCTCACATCCACTTGACTTGGCTATTTATGTGCAGCAGTAACCTAGATCTAGTGTGTGAGTGACTGTACTGTGTTGATCTGCATTCATAACACCTGCTACTTTATAAATCATATATCACGCTTGGACATTAAGTTGTAAACAATCTCATCTCTGCTTTGAAATACTCGGCAATACTTAATACTATACTTCACATTGTCACTGTGTGTATGTTTCTATCAGTGTGTCACAGTTTGCTGGTGAACTGAGGGTGTTTGTGCAGGTTGGCCATCCCTGGAAATCCTCCTTCGAATGCGGCGTTCAGAACCTCATCGAGGTTTCTGGCAGTGACAAAATCGAGGTCAGCACGAACATTGGCTGGAAGCTCCTCCAGGTCTTTCTCATTACGTTTTGGGAGAATGACGCACTTCACTCCTGCCCTGTGGGCCGCCAGGACCTTGTCTTTGATTCCACCCACCTGTGGAAAATGGCCCAGTCAAGTCTCTGAAACTGCTCTAAATTTAAATCTTATTATACCAGCAGTCAAAAGTTTGGATAAACATAGAAATTACCATGTTTTAGAAAGAAAATCTGATTTTATTACATCAAATTGATCAGAAATACAGTGCAGACATTGTTAATATTGTAAATGACTATTGTAGCTGAAAACAGCTGTTTTTTAAAGGAATATTTCCAGAAATATACTCAAGCCTTGTATCAGCAAACATCAGTATTGGCTTCCAATTGCATGCTATGTTTGTTAATCCAAGTTTATTAATTTAAAAGGACAACTGATCATTAGAAAAGCTTTTTGCTATGATGGTGACACAGCTTTTCATTTAAAACATGGTCATTTCTAGTGTGTCCAAGCTTCTTACTGGTAGTGTATGTGTGATTCTCAATCATCCAGGTCATGGTGCAGTTCAGTGGCAAGCAGTTTTAGTCATTTTCTAAAGAAATTTAATTTGTTTCTGTCACATTTTATTCATTTAGTCAACAAAATAATAAGTGTGTGTGTGTGTGTGTGTGTGTGTGTGTGTGTGTGTGTGTGTGTGTGTGTGTGGGGACCTAAATGTGGAAAGACACTTACTTG